>APFE031595472.1:0-10381 GCA_000404065.3 Pinus taeda | reverse complement strand
AATTAGAAAATTAAATATTTAAAAAAGAGAAAGAAATGTAAAAAAAAATTATAAAAAAAATTAAAATAGGTAATGAGCTGAAGCAGATAGTGAACATATGCAGTCTTCCCGAAGCTTCTCAAGGTGGTAGCATTGTTCATCCGTTAATGCACAAGAAGTTTGAAGGGTGAAATAGGAATGATATAGAGTGCTATCTCTTTGCCTAGGAAAAGCTTGACCAGACGGACGGACGTGGAAAAACTACTATGAAAAACTTTCAGATGTTGTGGGATAGCCATAACATTATTCAAGTACAAATCCAATGTAGAACAAAAAAAAATTATTAATAAGTAATTAATGCGCTTAAGACAAGCTCACGAATAAAACCAGATAAAACAAGAAAAGCGAAAGAAAACTGAAAATAAGAAGAATTAAAATTAAAGCATTAGAATTAAGAGATTTTAAAAACATGACAGAGCCAAGAAGGTAGTGGAGGAGACAGTGGAAAAGACGCAGTAGAAATAAAGGAGAAGAAAATTGAAAATTTTGCTCAATCCATGCCACCAAAGCCAAAGAATAAATCATGAATATAAAATAAATATAAGAAGCATACCTGTCATGGCTGTACGAGCTTCATGACATCGACTTTCATTCATCCATTCATCCCTTACGTATATTGTAATTTACGTAATCTAACATAGTTTAGCTCCTAATTTAGGCTCTTCGTCGTCTCGTTTTTTCTACTATTAACAATTTTTCTATTTCTTTATAATATATAGCATCTTTTTATTTAGTTTTCAATAGTGATAGATTTATTTTTAGGTTTCAATAGTGATAGATTTAAGTTTGATATGCATTTTTAATTTGAAAATGACAAATTTCTTATATTAATTTATATGTTCAGTTATTTCAAATGTGATTAGTAACTAAAAGTTGAGATGAAGTCAAACTTAATTATATAAATAAACATGTTTCTTTTAAAATAGAATAGGGATTCCAAAATTTTAATCTAATTATTAATTATTATTACATTTATGGTAGGACTATTAAATATTCTATAAAAAAAAATAGTACTATACATAAGTCAAAGACTGAGATTTATGGGCAAGGTAGTTATGTTTTTTTTTGTCATTTTAGTTAAATTGATTAAATAACAAAATATCATATGAGCAAGTTTCATATGAAATGAGTTGAGTTATGTTTTCTTCGGCAAGTGATATTAAGAAGCCATGGCTCTCGCCCATGGTATTGTAACATACCCTATTTATGGATTAACAAACTCAGTAATAAAGTGAATATAAATCTTGATGCATAAAAATCTTTTTCCATGCTTTCTGAAATGAATAAATGTTTAACTTATAATAATAATAATAATAATAATAATAATAATAATAATAATAATAATGTAGTTAATTTCATAATTTTTCAAATCTTAGGAACGTAAGATGTATTATGAAGTAAATGTTTTGATGTTTATTATGTATTGATAATTATTAACATTTACTAGTCATTTAATTTATATAATTATGTTAACATGTAAATTTGTAATAAAAATGTGGTTTGCTTTTAACATTTATAATTCCTTTACACAATACCATAGATTATGTACCTGACATATACAAATAGATTTGCATGCTATGCATGTCCACTCTAGAGTAGATTCATTGTCATTTTGAGAAAAAAAATTGTATTTACAAATAAAACAATGTTTACTAAGAATATCAAAATTTACATTGTCTTTACCAATGCGTTGATGTTGTATTTCACATCAATACCATATAACAACAAAAAAGTGAACAAGACTACACACCCCATAATAAGAACTTTTATTCATATATTTTTTTAATTAGTGCAACCGCATAAATTGAATGAATTTTATACACATTAACCCATGATAAGAATCAAAACACTTTCCTGATTATACATCTCACATTACCCAGATAAAAAAGAATCATAAAATTTAACTAGATTATAAATTTATTTTATTTTTTATCCCCACTTTACCATGGAAATTCTTAACTCAACTAAATAGCTCTTCTTACAATACTATGGGCCAATACCATGCCTTATCAATATGACATGTCCAATATGATACATGTTGATATGATGTTTCCTTTAATTAAACAATTTGACATGAATTAATTAAAATAACAAAATTAAGTTGGAGATAAATATTAACACTTCAGATATGAATAATACTATGACTATTCTAACATATTCCATGGACGTTAAACCTCTACCATTCACCTAATAATTATTAATAATTAAATTAAATGTGTGAGAATCCTATTCTCAAACAAACAAGCCTATACATGTAATAGGGAAAATGCACAATGTAATCATTAGGGCATGACTTCTCTCCTGTATAACCTAGATGTAATCTTTATGACTTCTCTCCTTTATAGATTAGTTATCCTCCATTATGGAATCTAATGTCATTATTTTCTGAATATGGATGACTTGTTACGACCAACAAGCCTTATATTAGACATTTATATGGACAACAAGATAGGGCTTCTATAAAATCACAATTTTTGTATTTTCCCTTTTTAAAATTTAGTAAAATAAATAAAAATAGATACATACCTTGAAAACTTCAAAAATATCGATCATAGATAATAATAAAGTTATTACCTATTAGGATCAGAACCATCTACATCAGAAGATATAACTAATTTCACCATTGATGACCTGATAATAATATGTGTATCTTTAGACTGATATTTATTTTTAGTACCGGAAGATTTATGTTCCCTATGTCTTTCCTCGGCTTGAATTGAAGTTCTGATTTCCTTATTTTCATGGACAATCTTACTAAAATAGTTTTCAAGGCATGGGATAATGAGCAAGTATTGTTGGTACCAATACATGTTCTTAATTTATGCTCATTCAAATGGATATTTCTTGGTGGACTGTCATCATAAAAAGCGGCATGGATGAGCCTCGCAATGAGCCTCAATATGGACAAACTCATCGTTTCTAGGATTATTCTGTTGCCTCTTTCACCTTGCTCATGAAATTTTCCTCTGGATTACTTTAGTATTAACTTTAGATTGATGGTTTTGTATCAATATTAAATTCTGATGTGACTAGTATGTGCAGGACATTTTAGTTAGGATTTTATGTAGATAAAAGGAAAAATTAGGTTTATGGACGAGAAATTCCATTAACAACCTTTTATGATCAATAAAAACTAGACTATGTCACCCTTTACAAGTAACATATTGATGCAACAAAAGCACTAAATTATGCCATTTAGATTTCAAAGAGCAAATTGGCATACCTTTCACTTGATATCCACAATATTTACTAAGGATAAGTTGCTTCTAGGGAATGTCACACATTGCGCAACTTTTAGACCATTTCTCTCTCTCAAAGGGGATATGAGTAGTTGATGCAATGAAATAAATATATGTAACCATATCTAGATGCCCCACTCTAGCTTTCTTTGTATCAAAAGAAGAAGAAAAATTCTTGATAACACCTTTACTACAACCCTGAAACAATTGAAGTAAATCCCAATAGTTGACCTAGTGGAAAAAGTCTACACATTCATGATATGCCCCTACTATCTCAACTTGAATGACATTAAACTAGAGGCTAAATTTGCAACGTGCGAGTCAACTGACCCTAACTTACTTAACAATGTAAAAAATATGAATAAGAACAATGAAGTAACAAGGTGTTGGTAACCTTTAAACCCCAAGGGATTAACTCAAATGTTTATAGTCGAGAGGTATGGTATAGAGACATTAATGGTTGTCACATATGAGTGTTTGTGAGTGGTGGATTTGAGGAAATTGTTGCAAATCAGGATTAACATACCTGACGAGAATGCCATATCACCCATAAAACCATGATACAAGTCTAAAAGCAATAGCCCTTAGCCTTTCCCCTATTTCTTAACATCCCTTCCTACTTCCCAAAATTTTCTCAAGAATTTAGAAGCCCCTTATCCCCTTTATTTAACTTCATTTCGACAAATCCCCTATTCCACACATTAGGATTGGTTTTACTCAAATGATGCTTCTAGGCAAGAAAAAATGAATTTGAAAAAAGGGTGAGAGGTAAGAAGTTTTCTTCTGGGTTTTTTCAAGGATGGGGAGAATGGGTTTTTGTATCCGACAGAACCATAGGGTTTGAGGCATATTTTTTAGCAAAGGGTTGGTTCATGCTCCGGTTCGAGAATAGGGAGGTAGCCGAATGGGTGCTTGAAAGGAACTAGAGCATTGAGAACATCCCAGTGCTGTTGAAGAAATGGAGTCCCCTTTTCAATGCCATTCATGAGAAAACCGACGTCTATACGGTTTGGGTAAGGGCTCCTGGTCTTCCTTCATTCCTCTGGACTCAATCTGTTTTTAAAGCCATAGGGAACAGGTTGGGTTCTTTTTTGGAAGCCAATATGACTTTTTTAGAGACCAAGAACAGAGCAATGGTCCGCATTCTGGTGTGCTTAAACCCTAGCAGAGGTCTAGCCCAAAAAATAAATTTGCAGTATAAAGACTATGTGTTTGAGCAGATTCTGGACTACGAACACTTGCCCTTTCGTTGCCACAGGTGCCATGTGTATGGGCATCTTGCTAAGGACTGTCCGCTGACTAGGAGAAGGAGATGGTTTCGGAGAACCACATCTAACTGGGAGAAGGATTTCATTCATACTCATGCTCCTCAGGAGAAGGAAGGTTTCGTGGAGCAGATCGTTGAAGAAATGGAGACATAGGGGATACATAAAGGGCTTTCTCAGGAAGAACCTCAGCACAATGAACCGATCAACGACACAAAACTGGAACCTGTGAAAGCAAAGGAGGAGATTGCAAGGGAGACAAATGCAGGCCAAAATCCCCCAGCCAATGAACCTGAAAAGGGCACGAGTTTAGTTCTTCCACAATCTCCTCTTCTTTTTCCAGATCAAAATATCGATTCTCAGCATAAAATTTCCTCTCTCTCTCCCAAACATAACGAAGTCTTAAATGAGAACCTTGATGCATCTATGGGTGAACCTGATATAGAATCCATTTCGGCTGCAATGCCCTCCCTTGATTTGAATTGTGAAGATGTTTGGCCTCCTCTTGTTCCCTCGGTTCCTCTCACCCCCTGCCCCTACAACCTTAGATATTTGGGGGGTAAGTCTGGGTCGTCAGGATCAGTTGGAGGTTTATGACAGTGGCCCCTCAAGGTTTCTCCAAAAACAAAAGAGGAAGAAAATCAGACTTATCGAAGGCCAAATTAAAAGCAAAACTGGATGTAGCTAATGGTAAACAACATTCCATTCCTGGGGTTCTTAGAGCAGTGCAGACCCCTGAAAACATTATCAAATGATCCTGTCTTCTTGGAACTATAGGGATTTGGCCAGTAAACCTAAAAAATTGGCCCTCAGAGAATGGATTCAAAACTCTAGAACTGAGATTCTTTTTCTTCAAGAGACTCTTGGGAAAGGAGTTGAAGTGGAAATGATCCTAAGTGCACTTCTACCAGGATGGAAGTTCTCAGCAGTGGACTCATCGGGCCATTCTGGAGGTCTACCTATTGGGTATAAAGAAGGAAGAATAAAAGTAATAAATCAATGGGGGATGAAGCAAGTAATGGTCATGGAAATCATATCTCCTGAATATGCTCTTCCCATCTCAATTGTCAATGTTTATGAACCCTGTCAAGGAAGGGAGTTATTCTGGAATGACTTGATGGCCAAATCCTTGATGAAGTATTCTTTGCTGATTTTGGGAGGCAAATTAAACTTCTCTATAGGGAGAGTGGAGGCTTGTGGTCCATCGGCCAGGGAAGACCCCTTGACAGATTTTTTCTTCAATCTCCTTTCGGCTAACAACCTCATTGATCCCACCCCGATCAAACTCAAGCCAACCTGGAGGAACAGAAGAGCAGGGGAGGCTCGAGTGGCTAAAAGATTGGATCGCTTCCTCTTACCAGAAGAACGTGTATCAAAGGTCCCTATTCTTAGACAATGGGTTGATGAGATAGGTAACTCTAATCATTTCCCTATCTTCTTAGATCTCTCCTTTCCCCCACCAAAGCCCCCTGCTTCCTTTAAATTTAATTCCTCTTGGTTACAAGATTCTTCCTTCATCAAGCTCTTCAAGGAAACTTGGATTCATCCAGATAGAAGCTCAAGAGAGGACAAAAGTTTCTTGTTTATGGAAAATCTCAAGTGATTGAAGAAAGCGACTATCATCTGGGCAAATGACAGGAAGGTTAAGAAGAATGAGGAGCAGATCAGGATCAGGGAGGAGCTGAGGAAATTAAAAAGTATAGAGGAGGATGGATATGTTACTCAGGCTTCAAAGGAAAGAATTCTCCATCTGGAAAAACTTCAGAATCAAATCCTCTTGGCCAAGGAAGAGGAATGGAGACTCAAGAGTAGAGCAATATGGCTAAAAGCGGGTGATGAAAACACTAGCTTTTTTCATAATTATGCCAAAGGAAGAAAATCAGCAAACACCATCTGGAGACTAAAAGATGAAGAAGGAAGGGAGGTTAGTACCTTTTCAGCACTCTCAGGCTTAGGTCAGAGACATTTCTAGAGATTATTCTCAGACCCGGGAGAGGCTACCATAGCCGAGGTAATTAGAACAGTGCAATGCTTTCCAAGATTTGTTGAAGAGGAAGAAGCAGAGGAATTATCAATCCCTGTAACCAAGGAGGAAGTTGAAGCTGCCATGAAATCCATGGCTAAGGATAAAAGCCCTGGGCCTGACGGTTGGACTATAGAGCTCTTCCTATATTTTTTCGACCTAGTAGGCTCAGAAATTACTGAAGTAATAGAAGAATCAAGACAGAAAGGAGAAGTCTACAGTCCTTTCAATGCAACCTTTCTAGCTCTCATCCCAAAAAAGGAAGACCCAGAGAATTTTGAAGACTTCAGGCCGATCTCCTTATGCAACTGTATATATAAGATTATCGCAAAGGTGATAGCTATCAGAATAAATCCTATTCTGTCAAGACACATTTCAATGGAGCAATTTGGTTTCTTAAATGGAAGACAAATCCATGAAGCCATCAGAGTAGCCCAAGAGGTATTACACAGCGTCAGAGAGTAGAAAAAGAAGGGTGTGGTTCTTAAAATAGATCTCTCCAAAGCCTACGATCGAATCAATTGGATTTACATTCGGCTGCTTCTAACTCATTTGGTCTTCAATTATTCTTTCATCGGTTGGATTATGGGGTGCGTCTCTAATGTCAGCTATGCTGTTCTCATCAATGGAGCAGCTTCATCCTTTTTTAGAGGTCAAAGAGGCCTAAGGCAAGGTTGTCCCTTATCTCCTCTGTTGTTTCTTCTAGTGGTAGAAGGCCTAAGCAGGTTGATTCAAAAAGCTAGAAGGGAGGAGAAGGTAAAAGGTACTGAGGTAGCAATAAATATTTTCATCTCTCATCTCCTTTTCGTTGATGACATTTTGATCTTCTCAAATGGATCCTCTATTGAACTCAAGGAATTAAAATGCATCATTGATCTGTTTCTGAAAGCAACTGGTATGCAGATAAACTCTAGAAAGTCTCAGGTTTCTGTGGTAGGTATAGACAGAAGGGAAAGAATCATGTTGCATAATCTGTTTCCTTTTCAATATCAACCTATGGATTCCCCTTTCAAATACCTGGGGTTCTGGTTAAAACCGACAGCCTATAAGAAAGAGGATTGGAATTGGCTAATAGCCAAGATAAAATCCAGAATTTCTCATTGGAGTTTCAAATGGCTTTCCAGAGCTGGTAGACTGACCCTCATCAAATCTGTACTGTTGGCCATTCTAGTCTATTGGGCAGACTTAACCTGGGTTCCTAAAGGAGTTTTGGAGAAAATCAGAAAAATATGTTGTAGATTCTTGTGGGCAGGTTCAAAAGAGAGCTCGGTGCTTCCCTGGGTGGCCTGGGATAAGTTGGCTAGACCGGAGGAATGGGGAGGTTGGGGATTAAAAAGGCTCCCTGAGTTTAGTCTTTCTCTGGCAGCTAAATCAGGATGGAGACTAATCTCGTTGGAGAATTTATGGACTAGGGTGGTTAAAAGAAAATATATAGATCCAACCCCTTTGGAAGATTGGATATGGAGCCGGGTCAAGAATAATAAGAATGTTTCAGTCATTTGGAAAGCCACGGTGGAGGCATTCTCAGTGATCGGACAAGGTCTGGCATGGAAGATAGGAGATGGAAGACAAATGAGGATTGGCAGGGACCCATGGGTAGGATGTTATGAAAACTTTGTTTTATCCCCAGGTCTTCTCAGACATCTAGGAAGTAAGGGCATTTTCACTCTGAACCAGGTGGAAGACAGGTCACTCTACTATGTCGGGACAGGCTTGGAAAAACGATGAAGAGTTAGGAATAAACAACAAGTGGAAGAATGAATGGTGCTCATTCATCCAAGAGCTCAAACGCTCCAATGTCAGGATTAAAAATGATCCAGACATGCTGATTTGTGCTCAGAGAGAATCAGGAGATTACACCCCAAAAGATGGATATAAATTCTTAATGTCAAAGAAAGTTCGGGGAGAACCAGAGTGGTGGTCGAAACACATTTGGAAGTTAAAATGCCCAGCTAAGGCCAGGATCTTTTTTTAGTGTTTGCTAAAAAGAAAAGTTCCAACTTGGGATATTTTCTGAGCAAGGTATACGGTTGGGCCAGGGAGGTGTCCTTTGTGCAAGACAGAAGAGGAAACAATAAGTCACCTTTTTATATCTTGTTCAGAATAAAAAAAGATTTGGTGGGAGATAAGCAGATTACTAAGCATTAAGGCACAATGGGGGATCGAACCCATGGAAGAAGCTTGGGAAAGATGGTGGCAGAATTACCCAGAGGGGAATATGAGTAACCTCCCTCCCATTTTCTGTTAGGGGGTATGGATGGCTAGGAATAAAAGTCTATTTCAAGAAAAGGAAACCCCGGCATCTGTTACTGCAATTAACTATGCTGCTATTTACTCAGCTATCCCTATCCCTGAAGTTAGAAATCCCCGTGCTCATCACAAGCCTGTTATTATTTAGGAGGGCATCCCCTAGGCCTTTTTCGATGGACCATCTCAAAATAATAGGGCTGGTGCGGGAATGTGCATTCATCTAAACTCTGATCACTTCCTAAAAGCATCTGTAGGTTTAGATTCTGGCTCTAACAACTTTGCCGAGTTGTCCGCCTTGCGTCTTCTTCTCTGCTGGCTTCTTCAAAGAAACATCTTCACAATTCAGATCTTCAGAGACTCTCTGAATGTCATAAACTGGGTGAATGGGAATTCTATATGCCAAAATAAAATATTGAAGATCATTTTGGGAGAAATTATGTTATTAAAATCATCATTTAACAGCTTTATCATACGTCATGTCTACAGGGATAAAAACGTTGAAGCAGACCAGCTTTCTAAGAAAGGTCTCGAGCAAGCTATGGGAAGTGGGATAGTAGTCGAAGAAAGGCAGGGACAATCTCATTCTTCCGATCTGCCTCCTTTTGATCCTCTTCAGTGACAACGGTTCTCTATTTCCTTTCGTTCTGCTCATGGTTTTCCCTGTTTATATTTTTAGCATGTATTTTGGTTTTGGGAATTACAATAGAAAACTTCTTTTACTTTACTTAACAGTCTGATACAAAGAACTTACAGCTATGTAAGGGGTTGTTTTCCTTTTTTGAAGGAGACCCTAATATAATTTTTGTCTAAAGTATGATGCCTCCTGAAGGGAGGAAGGTCAAACAGGTAAATTCTGAATTCTCAAACAGCAGTACATGATAAACTTTCAGTAGCCAGTCAGTCAAAAAAAGACTGAGAGCTTTTTTGTGCTTATGAAGTGACCAAACAGCAGTCATCTGAACCAACAGAAATGCAAAAAGCATATGCAATGTAACTTTTTATTTTCTTAATAAAAAGTTCGCTTTTTCTTCGGATAAACAAAGAAAAAAGAGCCTGCCCCTTTAATTGTAGTTTGGAAAATGTAATATTTTGATTTTCCTTTATGTTATGGACACTAAAATAAACTTCTAATTGTTGCAACTAGGGACTCAAATTAACAACATCATCTCACTTGGGTAAATTTGAATGTCCACTTTCTCTTTTATTTTAAGTAGAGATTATGAAAAAGAAATGATGCTAGAACTTTGTTGTTTTTACTATGACTCTTTTTTAAACTTCTTTTCTAGGTCTTCATTATCTTCCGTTTTCTCATTCAATCCAACTTCTAAGTTAGAGCCACCAACATATCCAAAGTATCCAAACCTGATCTATAGAGCTACCATGATGAGGGACATGTTGTGAGAGTTACCAGCTACTTGTTCTTCTAGCTTCAAGAATCTCTCCTTTACCTTACCTCATGAGTTTTTATCATTGGACTTGTCCACCATGTTCAAAATTTTGACACTTTCTCTTTAAACAAATTCTTGAATCTTGTAACTTCTTGCGAATCTCAAAGAAAATAACTT
>APFE031595468.1:3101-55333 GCA_000404065.3 Pinus taeda | reverse complement strand
GGAATTGGAAACTTTAGGAATATTTCAATATTTATAGGCTCTACTTCAATTCTTGTGCATGATATGTGATGTTATATAACAATCCCTTTTGTAAGAATCATTTTAACCATTTGTATTGTTTCATTATGAATAATGAGTATACATCATCTAATATACTAGATATCATGGATGGAGGGACAACAAATACATTTCTTGAATTACATCCATATAGAAAGATGTCAATATAAGATCAAAACACTTCTATAATGAATTTCATATATATATCATAAACATTGAAAATTTTGAAATATTAATTGTAGATAAGAACGAAATACTCTTACAAAAATTATTTGAAATTTATTTCCTTTTTTAGGAGTTGAATTAACATGGATATATTTTGCAAAATAAACTAATATAGTACTCCTATAAAAAAAACTAAATTTTAGTATATAGTTATGATAAATTTCAAAAACAAAATTTACAGCGTTCTCCATCTTCGAGCGAAACACGGGGACTCCTTTAACACCCAAAATGATCTCGCTTGCAAGATCTTCAACCGTTAAAAAATCTGCAACAGACTCACTCTCACTAGAACGATAACACCATAGAAAGTTAAAAATTCTGCAACAGACTCTCACTAGAACGATACGACGATAGAGAAAGTTAAAAATTCAATTCTGCAATAGACCCTCTGTGATCACCGTGGTGAGGAGAGGTACAGATTTAAATTGGGTGAAACTTTACCGAGGTACGGATTTAAATTGGGTGAAACTTTACCAACACGAAGCGGGAAGATGGAAGGTTAGTAAGCTAGTTGTTATATTTAATATATCTTTTTGGTGCTTTAATATTTATTATTAAATTTATTTATTATCTTATTGATAGTTTATTTGGGAAGTATATTAACTCACCTTATTATATTTAATATTTAATATATTTTTTTGGTGTTTTAATATTTATTATTAAATTTATTTATTATCATATTGATAAGGTTTTTTTTTTTGTTTTTTTTTTTAAGTTTTTGAAGCATATTAACTCATCTTATAGTGTTATATTTTTTTTTCTACGTTAAGACTAACCTAAGTACCCACGGGGGATTTGAACCGGTGACCTATCTCAAGGAGTGCCTTAACAGCTCACCCATTCACCATCAATCCAAAGCCCCGTGGGCACCTTATAGGGTTATATTAGGTATGAAAATGTTCATTTAATTTTTTATTCAATAAAGCGAAATTATATTTTTTTAAATTTTGAAAGGTTTTCTTAAAAAATTTCAATCTCAATTACAAAAAATAATTATATTAAAAAGAAATTTTGAATATATTTATTTATTATTTTATTTATAAAACCTTAATAAGTGGAACAGGTAAAGTGGGTAAAGTGTCCACCCCAAAAGTCGGACAATTAATGAAATTCAGGCCCCTAATAATGGGTAAAGTGGGTAAAGTGTCTACCGCAAAAGTTGGACAATATTACTTTGAGATAGTTCCCTTGAAATTTTGAAAATACAATATAAATAATTGTCTAAATCTCCACATACAAAAAATATTATATTAAAAGAGATTCAATATTTTTATTTGTTAATTCCTTTTTATACCTGTTAATAAGTGGAATAAAGTTAATTAGTGCGATATTTTAATATTAGATTAATTTTTTTAATAAATAGTTTGGTTCAATGTGAAATTTAGTTTTTTGTTTTTGTTTTTTTAATTGATTTTTATTTAAATTATTTTAAAAATTATTATATTTCTAAAAAATAACATTAGATTAGAATTGTTTCTTTAATGAAAAGGGGCCGAGTTTGTTTATTTTTATAACAAATTAACGAGTGGACAAATAAATTAATAAGAGCACTACAGAATTAGTAACTAGATAAAGTGATTTAATAAGTCAATTAATTTAATATTTTCAATGGATTCTTTTAGGGTAATTAAGCTTAGTATGATAGAAATATTGTAACATAATGTTTAACATTTTGACTAAGTCAAATTACATAAAAAAATAAAATAAACATAAAAACTGCTCATGGTATTCAAAAACCATGGTAATCATGTGGAATATAGCCTATTTAAAGGGGAAAATTAAATTAGCCTAGAGCCATCCTAACTCTTGATCTACCAATCGTGTGGGCGCTTCAAAGTTAAGATGGATATAGGTTAATTTAACTAATAAATAAAATGACCCAAAAATCTATCCTTGAATTTTGGAAAAAAAATAATTCACCTAAATTTTTATCCTTGAATTCTGGAAAAAATCATTTTGATTGTTAGTTAGACACCCTAGTTTTTGTGAATTGAGATAAAGCTCCATTCTAATTTATTTGTTTTTTTTTAATTAAATTTTTTATTTGATTTACTTTACTTTATTTTTCTTTTTTAATTTTGTAATACCCCTCCCTTGTGTATTAAATTATTTTAAGCATAAGAAGTTAAAGCTAGGTGTGATATCCTCACTTGCGTGTTAAATGTTTGTAAACCTAAGCTAAGGACAACTAGGTGATATGTAATATGAAAAGAAAATGTGTTATTAAATAAATTAATAAAGTAAATCACTTGAAGGTGGAGCACCAAGAGAGAGGAGATTCTTGCCAAATCCCATGAGGAATGGGATAGAGATGAATCCTTCATGATAAAGCTTCTAGATGTGATTCTAGATAAGCTTGGATGGATTAAAGATCCATTGAACATAAAATCTTTGCGGGAGATAAAGGCAAGATTTTATGAGGAAAAGCTTCGTGGGAGATAAAGACGAGCTTTTCCAAAAGAGAACTAGGCAAATGGAAAACTCTATAAAAGCAGGACACCGCTAATGGCAACTAAATTATGAAAGACGCTATTAAATACCCAGTGCACTGATCAATTGAAGATAAATTTATCCTTGGAAAGATCTTCGGCTCGGGGGAAATCAGAGGTGATTCATGACTCGGTGGTGGTGCTCCTCCTTCCAACCGAGGTTTTAGTTGGTGTCAGATGTGTGAAATGGTTGTATGATGATTCTTACTCTCCCTATGTTATAGCTCCAGTTTGTTTATGAGAAGAGTTCTTAAGTTTTCTTCGCCATGAGAATGTTTGATGAATAGTATATCCTTATGTCTTAATAGATTTAATGATGCTTCCATCTAATCTCATGAGATTCACTTGCATGGTATGTGTTTTGTGTTAATCCTTACATGTTATGAGATTAAAATCAGTTATTTCAGATATAATGATGGTTGAATTTTTCTCTATTATGGAATGGCGGATTTATTATGTAGGTTGCATTCTAGTGTGAAGCTAACTGTAGAAGCATGTCTAGTAGGTAACAATTCTAGGACCCATTCATGGTAGAAATTGGCATGTGACAATTATTCATAAATAGATTACTTGTGTTAATGTTTTCTTCTGAAATGATTGCATCCGTTGTGGTTTGATGTTCATATGAGTATTCCTTTGGCCATGCCTAAGGAATTGGAACATGGTAACTATACTGTTGGAAATACTGAGAGGGGGGTGAATCAGTATTTCTTATTATTTATTTATTTATTTTTAAATTGTTCTAGTGATTGGCAACAACATATATAGACATGTGTATGTATACATAGAACATAGAAATCAACAGCTGAAATTAATGCCTTTATTAAACTCAAGACAGTGCAATGAAATAAATACAATATAAGTATAAATCTGATTATGAATAATTGCCAAGCTCCAACTTGGACTTCAGCGAGGCTCCAACCTCCAGAGAACCAACTCTGTTTTGTAGAGGTTCTGCACTTAGGAGCACCTACCCCCAATGACTTCAGTCTAGTTCAAATATGAGGCTCCAACCTCTTGGGCTCCAACCCAACCTTGGTATAAACAAGTATGCTGCTGCACACTATTCAGCTGAGGTTGTCTCACTCCTGCTCTCCTGCCTCTGCTACTTCTACTGCCTCTATAGCCTCTGCTACTTCTACTACCTCACACTCTAGTTCTTCACCACACCAACAACAACAACAATTCTATGTTTTTACTGTTTTATACATTCTCATGCCTTTGTCCATTCGTTTCCGCTTACTCAATGGCTCTTTGGCTTCCTCCTCGCTCGCTTGAGCTTTGGCTTCCTCAACACTTGCTCGACCTTCTGGCTTCCCTCCTCCATTCGGTTTAGCTTCCTCATCTTTACCTTCAATTGATGTGCTGAAAATATAATGTCCTCGCAGAGAAATTGGTGTTTCAGCAACGCTGAAATTGGTGTTTCAACAACACCAAAATTGGTGTTTTTGCAAATTTTTCACAAGTGTTCAACAGTTGCTGAAAAGGTTGGTGTTTCAGCAAAGGAGAAATTGGTGTTTCAGAAACTTTTCTCCAAGTGCTTCAACAGTGTTCAACAGCTGCAGCAGCCTTCACCAGCGTTCACCAGCAACTTCATACGACGCTTAACCACCTCTGCTCCTCTTGGCTCCTTTTGGCTCTGATGGTTCTATGTGCTCCTCTTCTTTGGCTCCGTCTCCTTCTTTGAATATTGCCATATTGACATCAATGACAATCTGTGTCCAACATATTCCTGGCAAATGATTTTGGTTCTGAGTCTGAAATCATGAAGCTCGATATTCATGTTATTTAATCCATATAATAAGATGCTATAATTCCTTTAATGGAATAGTCCATGATGGTCAGAAGATCTATGGTATGTATATGAAATAAGGTTCGATCTTCATTCTTTCTGTTGCTTAAGAGTAATCTTATGATGAAAATTACTGTGGCCATTGGGGCCTTCTCCTTTGCCACGTGGGTATTAACTCTTCCTTAATGTGTCATCCTTGCAATCAATTCCCTCATGCGATGATTTATTACATGCAATTAGTTGTTCAATTTGATGTTTGGAGAGTGTTTTTCTCGAGTTTGGAAGCTTGTGCAATAAATTTATGTCGTGAGGAGTTTGGATGTGTTCGAGACTAGTGCCATGGTGGCTCTCTGGAGTTTCAACCTTGGCTAAGGAGCACCTTGGGCAACTATGGTTTTTTGGTTTGGGTTGGGTTTTGTCTACTAGTCTACCCCTAGGATCCTTGAACCTGAGCAGATGGTGTCTGACATAGTCTCCACATCATTTCATGTCTTAGGTAATCCTCACATCTTTGGAAACTTTGGGTTCCTCCTCAGGGGTGTGGGGTAAGGTCTCTCTGTCTCTCACATCCTTTGCATTCTTACTTTGTTGCAAGGTTTTGTATTTGTATGTTGGCGTACCTTGTGTTGTGGCCTCAATGTTCATACCTCCTCCTAATCTACAATTGTGTGAAGGCGATACCTGGTCCTCTGGTAAGTTTCGTAGGGAGTTTGAGAGTCTGTTCTAGGTCCAAAGCACTAAAACTACTCCTCTTGTCAACTGGGGTTATATTTTCTATTCTAGTAAATTCCTTGGGTCGTTGGTGGGGCATGTCCCATCTAGCTCTCTCACCTGGTTGTCTTGCCTTTCTTGTTCCATTACACATTGTGTTAGTCTTTTGATATCTTTTCAATTGGGAAAAGGATTCTGTGGTATCTGGTTTCGTATTGTTTCTTGTAGGTACATGAATAGATTCTTCTTGGTCTTCACCCTTAGCCAACTGTTAGCCTCTCTCAATTTTGGTATGCGCAAGCAATGGGGCCAACCCCATTGAGGGAGGGGCCAGGATGCCCAGGATGACACCCCGAGCCTAGACATAAATCATCCTTCACCAACTCAACTAGCCAAGAAATAGAGGGTGCATAAGCTACTTCTCTTGCTCTCTCTCTAGGCTACTTGGAGGCCTCTGCTTCTATGGAATCCATTGTTGAGCAGCTACGACACATCCAAATTGATTTGGACATATTCAAGGAACACTAGTATGATGATCAAAATTAAATATCGACCTATCTTACTAATATTCAATACAATCAAAATGAAATTATGGCTCAACTAGATAGTCTCCATCGTAGTCATCGTCGCACCAATGATCATCATTGTAGCTTGGAAGCACGAGTGGAACATTTCCACATTCATGATCATGTTGGTTACTTCGCATCTCCCCATGAACTTCCCCCCTCCCCCCCTCCTTGATATGTTGTTGTCAATTTTGGTCTCCCTTTTTGTTATTCCTAGTATGCTAGAGTTTCAATGCCTTATAAAAATAAGCTATGTGAAGTGTCCATTTTGGTATCCTCTAGTCCCCAATCTCAAAATTTGCGGTCGTAATTAGAGTGTGAGGACTATTGAGACCGATTTTGTATGCTATTCTATTTTAAATTCTAATGAAAGAATTTTTATCATTAAGAAAAACAACAAAATTAAAAATAAAGCTATAATTTAATTAGTGTTTGTGATTTTTAAATTTTTAGCAATGTGAGATGTGTCAAGTTGTAAGTGTTTTCATGTTGATTATTGATTTATGGCTATAGGAATTTACTATCCATTTAATTTTTATGGCTACGGTAGCATTTATCCTGGTTTATAAAGTATTGATCACCATGATATAATGTGTGTGTATTGTTTTTCTAAAAAATCAATGGTTAATAAAATCATTAGAGATACGTTGAAGGAGATGGAAGACAAAATTAATGTTTTGTATTCATCAAAATATTTGTGCCTTGTTATTTGAATTCATCGAAGCATTATATTCCGTTGAACGCAAAAAGAGATATATCCTTGACAAAGAAGATGAAACCTAGGGATTAAAGAGGCATCTTATCTAGATCTCATAAGGAGAAAATAATACTAATTTTTTCCACAATTATGCCAATAATACTATTTTTTTCCACAATTATGCCAACCATCATTGGAATGTTAAAACTATATGCTATATGAAAGAAATTTAGGGGGATTCTTTCTCATCCCTTTAGGATATTTCTCAACTTGGTTTTTAATTCTTTGAATCGCTTTTCATTCACCCTACAGGATGCCCTATTTTAGAGCTGCTAGGTTTGTTATCTATATTTCCTCCTTTCATCTCCAAGGACATGAATGCTTCCCTTTTGCAAGAAGTTATTGGAGGGGAAGTTCAAATAGCCCTTTTATCCATGCAAAAGGAGAAAAGTCACAATTTGAATCATATGAGAATGGAATTCTTTGTGCTTTTTTTTTATTTGATCAAAGAGGATGTATTAAAGGTTATTTAGAGAATCTAAGAGGTCAAGCTTGGTATTCAGTGCCATTAATTCTTATTTTATTGCCCTAATTCCTCTGATGTAGGAAGCGTATTTTTTCGATGATTCTACCCTATCTCTTGTTGCAATGTGGCTTATAAGTTGATATCAAAAATCATTGCAACTAGACTGAAGCCTATTCTAAGTCTGATCATTATAAAGTAACAATTCATCTTTTACAAAATCGTTAAATACACAAGGTTGTTTTTCTAGCTTACGAAGCACGCCATTCTATAAAAACAAAAAACATTCCTATTGTTGTTATTAAAATCAGCCTATAGTCATGTGGATTAGACCTTCTTAATACTGGTTCTCATCTGTGTTGGGTTAAATCGTGCTATTGTAAACTAGATTATGGGGTGTATTACTTCTTCTGATTACATCGTGCTTATCAATGGTCATCCATTGGATTTTTTCAATCCTTGTTGTGGCACGTGTCATGGGTTTCCTTTATCTCCCGCTTTCTTTCCTCTCATAGTGGATGCATTTAACAAGCTTGTTTGAGATGCCATATAAAAAAAGGGAAGGTCGGAAGGCATTAATATATCACATAATGTATCCATTTCACATCTATTTCTTGATGAAGGTGTTTTTATTTTTCGTTCTCAGAGAAGTATGTTTCCTTCGAGAAATATCAAAAATTTTAGAACAATTCTCCCTTCTTACTCGCATGATGGTTAGTAACCCAAAGTCTACTATTTATTTTTTATGTTTGTCTTAAAGAATAATGGATGATACTCATTAACACTTCCATTTCCAATTAAAATTGATTGAAGATGGCATAAAACATCTCTGTATTTTTACTTAAACCAAATGATTACCATTTCAATGATTGGTTGTGGATGATTAAGATGGTGGAAGGTCGGATCTCTATTTGGACCAATAGGCTTTTGTTAAGAGGTGAGCGCATAGTGGTTAAATCAGTTCTTGTAAGTATCATTGTTTATTAGACATCAATTACATGGGTGCCCAAAGGTATTTAAAAAAATATTCACAAGTTGATTTTTCATTTTCTTTGTTTTGGCATGAAGCATAACAACGAATGGAATTTAGTGGCATGGGATCAGATTGTTGCTCCAAAAGCTTTTGTAAAATCACAGTTTAAAAATATACACTATTTTGGTCATGTATTGGTTGCATGAAACTTATGGGACCTATAATATGGGTTTATGAAAGAAAAAAATGAAATACAAATTTAAACAAAAAAATAAAGCTACAATGAAAAATAAACTTCAATTCATTAATAACAGATATTGAAAATTATTTACATGCAGAATGGAAACAAACTAGCTTGGGCGATTGTAGCTATCGTAGCGATCGTAGCTATCTCTGATTCTGTTGGCCATTATTTTTTTTCTTTCAAAATAGATCCATGGCACTAGTTTGCAAATTTTCTAAAAAACACTCTGAAATTTCAAAACCTGATTTTTTTTTAAAATAATAAATTTTGTTAGAAATTAATAAATTGATTATCCATAAACTATAATGGATATTCCACACAATAGTTCGTCACAACATATCTAATAATATTATACTAAAAATATGATATTCTACACTATTATAATTTTGTTAAACTTTAAGATCTATTGATTTAACTATAATTAGTGAATGCATGTGAATGGAAATCATGCAGAAAGGTAGAGAATGACAAAATAATCTTACACACACACATAAGACACAATTTATGTTCTTTGGGAAACCCTTTTGAGAGAAAACCCAGTTGGAAGGTGAGGTTGCTTCACTCTCTTTCTCTGCCTAGAAAGATGGTTGTAGGTACAACGAAGTAACACATGTGGCTTGTGGGTTGCTACAATGCACAAATCCTCTTTGCGGGCTCTACCTCCTATTGCTCCTGGTTATCTTTGCTTAGCTATGGAAAAAAATGCTCTCAGAAGAATGGAATTCTTCTTCGTCCTAGTGGCTCAGTTATAACACAACTCGGTAACCTACTAGTAGTTAATTTTGACTATGTCAACTCTTAACTACAGTTACAATATAGACTCTTATAGAGTATTTTACATACTGTGGCTCATGGGATGCTACAATGCACATATACACTTTGTGTTCTATACCTCTTATCGCTCATGGCTATCTTTCCTCAGTGATGGAACAAAATTATCTCGAAAGAATGAAATGTCTCTTCCTCCTAGTGGCCTAGTTATAACACAATCCAATAGCCCGCTAGTGGTTCACATTGAGTAAATTAACTCTTAACTAGAGTTATAATATAAAGTCTTCTAGAGTATTTTACATCATAATCGTGTGGCCAGCCTCTTTTCTATGAATAATGGGGCTTGGTGGTACATAGTCTCGATTTGTAGGTGTGAAAACATGAAGGTGAACTGAGTGGAATAACATTTGAATACAGAATCCAATTAACATGCTTCTTATGTTGTTGGAAAATATTTGAGTGTATAATAGCATGAAATAGAACCTATACGCCCTAAAAAATATGTACTTTATGTGTTTATGGAATTGGAAACTTTAGGATTATTTCAATATTTATAGGCTCTACCTCAATTCTTGTGCATGATATGTGATGTTATATAACAATCCCTTTTGTAAGAATAATTTTAACCATTTGTATTGTTTCATTATGAAAATGAGTATACATCATCTAATATACTAGATATCATGGATGGAGGGACAACAAATACATTTCTTGAATTACATCCATATAGAAAGATGTCAATATAAGATCAAAACACTTCTATAATGAATTTCTATATATATATATTTATATATATATATATATATATATATATATATATATATATATATAATATGTACATAAACATTGAAATTTTTGATATATTAATTGTAGATAAGAACAAAATACTCTTACAAAAATTATTTGAAATTTATTTCCATTTTTTAGGAGTTGAATTAACATGGCTATATTTTGCAAAATAAACTAATATAGTACTCCTATAAAAAAAGCTAAATTTTAGTATATAGTTATGAGAAATTTCAAAAACAAAATTATATATTTGTAAGTTAATTCAATTGCAAATAAATCTGGAAATGAAGATGTTGTGAGAGTATCTCATATATAGCTATGAGAAATTTCAAAACAAAATTATATATTTTATAAGTTAATTTAGTTGCAAAAAAATCTTGAAATGAGGATGTGAGTTTGAAAGTAGTGAGATTGAAATTTAGGTTCTAATAATTTATGCAATTTGAAATTTCTATAACAAGATAGGATAGAAAAGTATGAGATTTAAATTTTAATTTGTGTGGGATTTAGTCTTCATTATATCTGAGGCCAAATGTCATGGGGAATAGTTGAGAGTCTCACCTAATAGTGAGGAATAAAAGCCATGGGAGCATACATATGAATGTTATAGAAAATTCCATTTGTGATGAAAACGACATAAATTTGATGAATACTTGTAGCAAATTCTATCTATGATGAAAGAATGTTCTTTTGTTAAATTTTATGACTGTTCAAATATAATAGGAAGAAGATAAAAGTAAAAGCCAATAGTATCCATATGCAGTGAGAATATATCTTATAAATTAAAAAATTGTGGATATTTAATAAGAAAATAGTTATATTTATATGTTAAATTAAGTTGACAAAAATTAAATACACAAAATTGAACATTTTAAATCTCAAACTAAATTCTCTCTCTCTCTCTCTCACACACACACACACACATAACTATGAAACTTTTTTTTTTTGAATTTGGGGTTACTTAATGAATGAATTTTCATTATGTGCATATCATATAAATACATATTTATATATTGGTGCATTAGGACCATCCATATAAAAGTCAACATCATAAAACATGGTAACAATAGAATACCTAATCAAAATGTATATAAAATCAAGAAATAAACAAGAATAAATAAAAAACATTCACTACACATAAGATATAAGATATATAACAATGGTTGCAAATCATCACAAACAAGGCACAAGAAATAGACTTGGATTTAACTAGGTTATAAAAATAATTCATTGCAAGGCATTCAAAACAAAACAAAACAAGGAAATAAACTTGAAACACTTATCATCTACAATTGTGATATTGGACAACCAGTTTATCATACTCTCATTTAAATTAAATCTTAAGGCATTTGATAAGATTCAGGTCCTATAATTCCTTTTTGAAATTCACAAAGCATCATTAAATTTCTTGAATATGGGCAATGTTCTTTGTAGGCATTTCTTTTCCACTAACTTTTCAAATCCTATTCAAAGTATATGAATAGTAAAAGCATAACTGTAAAACAAATTTGATTGCATGTTTATATACTAAATTAAATTGGTAAAAATTAAATGGAAAAAATAAAACATTTTCAATCTTTGATCTAAATTCAAAAGAAAAAGAAATAAAAAATAAAATAAAATTATAATTATAGAATTACAATTTTTTGACTTTGGAATTACCAAGTGAATGAATTTCACTTTGTGCATATCGTACAAACATAATTGCATTAGGAGATTCCATACAAAAATAAACATCGTAGATTATAATTGAATTAGAATAGCCAACCAAAATGTACATAAAATCAATCAATAAGTACGTGCTAAACTATAAATAGGAAACATGAATAAGGAAAATAATAATTGCATAGTTGATATATACCAATGGTTGTAAATAATTACACATAAGGCATAACATATAGAGTTGAATTTAACTAGCTTATAAAGGTAACTAATTACAACTCATTGCATACAAAACTTGGACATAAACTAGAAGCACTTATTATTAAAGTCTAGGCAACTAATTTATCATACTTTCATTTGAATTAAATCTTTGGAAATTTGATAAGAGCCAAGTCCTAAAAGTTCTTTCCTTTGAAATTCATAAAGTATCATTGAAAATGCTTTTGCAATTCAATAAGCATGGTTGAAGCTGCTACATCTAGGGGAAATTTTCCTTTCTTTTGAAATTGAAAAAGCATCATAAAAGTCGTTGCATCCTGTGCAATCTTCTTTGTAAGCATTTCTTTTCCATTAACTTCATGGAATTCGGTGGAAGAAATGTGAAGAGTAAAAACATAACTGCAAAATAAAAAGAAAGTCAGAACAAATTACTTTTAAAATCTTAAATGAACCAAACATTTTACCTAGACATGTCTAGGCACCTTCTTTTGTGAGAATTGCCTACTTTTAAAATCTTAAATGAACCAAACATTTTACTTAGAGATGTCTAGTCACCTTCTTTTGTGAGAATTGCCTAGCTCTACACACTTAAACACTAGAGATGCCCATTTGTTCTTTCGGCAAATTTCATGCAACAATTTGTGTCGACCTACTTGAACCTTGGGTGGACCTCTTGAAAAAAAGGTAAGTATCTAGGTTAAATTTAGATTTTTTTTATCTTTTTTTAATATTATTACCATAAATCCTAGCTATTCAAAAAAATCCTTACAAAATATAAATATACATATTTATATTATAACAATATTACAAATTCCAAATATAAATATCTATATTATAATATTATTTTTTAAATTATATTTATATTATTTGTACATTTGTAAATATCTAAATTATGGTAACAATCCTAAATACTAATTATATAAAATCTAATAAAATTTAATATTGTAAAAGATACTAATATATTGAAATTTAACATAATTGTCTTGATTTCCAAAACTCAACTTTTGCTAATGAAAAATACTAATCTTATTATTCTATGAGTACTTACAAATTTAACCTAAAGCTAAAATCTATACAATTCTTATCAATATAGAATCAATTATGTGGAAATGTACACATTCCAGTATTCTAAATTATTCAACTTAAGTGGGTAATGCACATTAATGACACACTAAGTTGGTAATGCATGTTAATGGTATGGGATGGTATGTTCAAGTGTATTTGGTGTTGTAAGAAATTAGTTTTTTTGCACCATAATATATTTATTCTCATTTTATATATATCATTTTGTTCATTTTGACCAAATTTTGTTAGGAATATAAATTAAAATTATCATTGAAAAAAAGTTG
This sequence comes from Pinus taeda, assembly GCA_000404065.3. Classification (NCBI taxonomy): domain Eukaryota; kingdom Viridiplantae; phylum Streptophyta; class Pinopsida; order Pinales; family Pinaceae; genus Pinus; species Pinus taeda. The sequence continues at coordinate 42,266 of APFE031595468.1, read as the reverse complement.
GTGAGTAGCATTGTAAACAATCATTTAAATGTTTTCACTCATCTTTTAATCTAGCATGTTTTTCACTTTCAGCCTTGGATAACTACATATTTTAGTGAATATAATTTAATGCATATTGGTTTTTATAATTTAATGTATATTTTCTTGCAATTGTATTTCTTTTTCAAATAACATGTCAAAAATACCATTATGTTTTCTTTGAACCCTTTATTTGATTGACCAATAAATCAGCATGAAATTTCAAATATACTATGAGTTTTTAAAACATATTAGGTGTGTGAGACTTCCAACAAGAGTGATGGTGAGTTACACACTTTGAGAAAATCCTAATTGACCACATGGTATATTGCTTTTCTAATCTCCATGACAAGTTATAATGTTGCTTGCCAAACCATCTAAATTGATCAACAAAGAGCAGATAATAAATCTATAATTATTAATAAAATAAAGATGTGAATATGAAAATAAATGGAAATAATTCAAGAATCTACATCGTGCATTAAACTAACATCATTCATGGACACTGTCTAGAACCATCGTGATAACAATAGTTTCACCAAACAAGAGTATATACATTATCTATATAGAATTATGTTTTTTATCTTGTTGTCAATGTTCATGAATCAAATGAGGGAACTCCTGACAACCATTGTACCATATGAGGTTTGTGAAAAACTTCAATATAACAATTGTCAAACATGAGACATTAGAAATTTGTTATAAACTTTAAAAAGCAATATAGTGCTTTATGAGGTCATCCATACTATTACGACAATTTAGAACCAAAAGAAATGTAAAATAAGTTTTAAACAACATACCGTCAGTACAACAGTTCTGATTGACATGATTAGTGTCATGCTGAGATGTTTTGGAATTCACCGAAGTCTAAAAAAAACTTCTAACTACCTTGGCGTTGGGACAAATGGGCTTTTGCAAGGCCAACTGTCTAGTTGTAGACTTTCAGGTGCCTAGTTGAAATTTATAAAGCATCATTGAAACTGTTTTTGAAATTCAAAAAATATGGTTGAAGATGTTACATCTAGGGGAAAAATTCCTTTCTCTTGAAATTGACAAAGCATCATAAAAGCTGCTGCATCCTGGGCAATCTTCTTTGTAAGCATTTCTTTCCCACTAACTTCATGGAATTTTGTGTGAGGAATGTGAACATTAAAAACATAACTGCAAAACAAAATGAAAGTTAGAACATACTACTTCCAAAAGCTTAAATGAACCAAACATTTTACTTAAACATGTCTAGTCACCTTCTTTTGTGAGAATTGCCTAGTTCTGCACACTTAAACACTGGAGATGGCCATTTGTTCTTTTGGCAAATTTCATGCAACAATCTGCGTGGACCTCCTTGAACTTTGGGTGGACCTGTTTGGAAAACAAGTATCTAGGTTAAGTTTAGTATTTTTTTTCCCATATAAATATTATTACCATAAATCCTAGTTATTCAAAAAATATTTACAAAATATAAATATACATATTTATATTACAATAATATTACAAACTCCAAATATAAATATTTATATTATTAATAATAAATTTTAAATATATTTATATTAGTTTATACTTTTGTAAATATCTAAATTATTGTAACAATCCAAATACTAATTATATAAAATCTTAAAATTTAAAAACTCTAAAGATACTAATATAATATATTGTAATTTAACATAATTTTCTTGATTTCCAAAACTCAAGTTTTTCTAATGAAAAATACTAATTTTTTTATTTTACAAGTACTTAGAAATTTAAGTTAAAACTAAAGTCTATATAGTTTTGATCAATATAGAATCAATTGTGTTGAAATGTGGAAGTGTACACATTTCAGCCTTCTCAATCCTTGAAATTAAGTTGGTAATGCATACTAATGGTGTGAGATGGTATGTTCAAGTGCACTTGATGTTGTGAGAGTTTTTTTTCACTATAATAGATTTATCCTCATTTTCAATTTAATATATATATATAATATATATATATATATATACTATATATAATATATATATATATACAAACTATAATAATTGGTTTCTTTAGGTCTTACAGATGAAAATTTGGTCTCCGCTGAAGCTGAAGTTAACCAACCACAACACCATCATCATCATTATATATATATATATATATATTATATATATATATATATTATATATTATATATATATTATATTATATATATATATTCATTCCAAAGGGAAATGTATCTTTGAATTGATAAAAAAAAAAAAAAAAAATAGTAATATAAATTAAAGTTATGGTTGAAAATAAGTTGGTGAGTAGTATTGTAAACAATTATTCAAATGTTTTCACTCATCTATTAATCTAGGGTGTTTTTCACTTTCAGCCTTGGATAGCTACTTTCAATGTATTTATTTAGTGAATATAATTTAATGCATATTGTAGTGAGTAACATATCTTTATCTTTATCTGTGTTTTTTGTTTTTTTGTTTTTATTTGCTAAATATTATTCAATGCATGTGGTAGTGGGTAAAATATCAAAATCTTTAGAGGTGAAATAAAAATAAAAAATATTGATAGAAAGAAAGAAGAATCATATGTTCTATTGTATCAAATTAAATTATAAACTCTCTTTATTTTCTATATTCTGTTTTTATAATTTTCTTTGTTTTTATTTTTTAATAATTATATTTCTTTTTCAACAATCATAAAAATTATATACTATAAGTTTTTTATAATTATATATCTTTTTCAACCACCATACAACTTGTATACTCTAATTTATTTGTAATTGTAAATTATTAATTTATCTAAACCAACTTTCCTTATTATATATATTATTTTTTATTTTTTTTAATATTGTAAATTTAATTTTTCTTGTCTTTATTTTTTTATGATTATACATTTATTAATAGTAATTGAGAGCTTCCTTTGAAACTGATTTGAATTTTTGGTATTCAAATAACATGTCAAAATACCATTGTGTTTTCTTCCAACTTTTTATTTCATGAGCCAATAGGTCAACCTGAAATTTCAAATATACTATAAATTTTAACAACATATTAGATGTGTGAGGCTTCCTGAAAGGGTGGTGGTGGTCAGTTATACACCTGCAGAAAAGCCTGATTGACTAGAGGGTATACCGTTTTTCTCATCCCCATGACAAGTTATAATGCTGCTTGCTAAACCATTTGAATTGGTCAATAAAGAAGAGATTATAAGTCTATAATTACTAACAAAATTGAGATGGGAATACCAAAATAAATATAAGAATACAAGAATTTACATGGTACATTCAACTAATATCATTCCTTGACTCTCTCGACTCTCTCTAGAATCATCGTGATAACAATAGTTTCATCCAACACGAATATATACATTATCTGTACATGGTTCTGGTTTTTATTTTCTCGTCAATGTTCATGAATCAAATGACGGAACTCCTAAAAACCATTGTAATCCTCCTTATAACCATAGTTAAACATGAGACATTAGAAATTTGTTATAAACTTTGAAAAGCAATATGGTGCTTTATCAGGTTATCCAATACCACTAATACAGTTTAAAACCAAAAGAAATGTAAAGTAAGTTTTAAACAACATACCGTCAGCACGCCAGTTTTGATTGACATGATCAGTATCATGCTGAGATGTTTTGGAATTCACTGAAGTCCCATGAAACCTTTTAGTTGCCTTGGCATTTGGACGAATGGGCTCTTGCGAGGTAAATTGTCTAGTTGTAGTATGTGGGTGCCTAGTTGAATATGCATCACCACCCTCCATAGACATCATTCTACTATGACAAACAAGACCGTCAAATTTCTCAAGAGCATCATGCTGAGATGTTCTGGAGTTCACTGAAGTCTCAAAAAACCTTCTGGTTGCCTTGGCATTGGAACCAGTGGCATCTTCCAAGGTAAGCTCTCTAGTTGTGGACTCTAGGTGCCTAGTTGAATATGCATCACCCTCCTCCAAAAAAATCATTATGCTATCACAAAATGTATTGTCTTGACATCTCTTTCTCTTGAGAGTTTGATGTTCTGAAACAACCATCTCAGATTCTTCCATTTGTCCACCTGCATTGCTAGCAGTTACCAGTTCTACTTTTAAATTAATATCTGCATTGATTGTAGCTCACACGTCCTCCACAGGCTCATCTTCACCTCCATTAGTATCCAAAGTTACCTTGTCAATATCATTCCGCCAGCGACTATGATGTAAACCTCTTTCCTGTGATACAAAATGAGTATATTACTTTTCAGAAAGAATGACACAAATAAATTAATGTAATTTATCTCACAAGTGGGCAGATCTAGGTAGATCATTTTTTCATTCAACTGCTAACACAAATAAATTGATTTAGTATAATTCATCTCACAAATGGGCAGGAGGGATGTTTTTTCATTCAACACTGGCACGGCTAGACTCAACTTAACCTGAGCGTAGATACAAAATAAATAAATAAATAAATGTAATTCCTAAATCATAAACCATGAAAAGTAAATTATATTACCTCCATTCACAATAAAATTTGTTGGGCAGCGCCGATCTTTGCAGATCTTTTGCTTTCATTCATCCATGTTCCAATTATATGATCTAATTCTTCTAAATAAACTACTCTGGTGGCCATAACTCCTTCCACCTGTTCCTCAAAATCCCATTCAATGTTCCAGTGATGTTCAGAACATATTTCTTGCAGCTCCCGTAGTGGCTACAGCTGCAGAGTGTGAGGTGTAGCAATAGGAGACAAAATATGCTTCATTATCTTCCATACACATTCAAAATCGAATTGGGTATCTAAGAATATATCACATGCAATGCTTTCTATTATATCTCCGAGCACCTGGTTAGAATAAAAGGTACAGTCACAGAGGAGGAACCAAAAAAACTACTATGAACTACTGAAGAACATACTCAAGAAACGAAAAGATGCCTTTCATTCTTTTTTAAAAGTACACAAAAACCTTGTCACAGTTAGAAAAGCATGGTATTTACTCGCCTTTGGTCCTACTTCTGTGCCGCCAAAAGACTTAAATTCACATTTTGCTTCCTTAATTTGGTCAACATCAGTTACAAACTTTGTTATTTGATTCATTAGAGACTCTGAATCATGACAAAGATATTTTTGAATGTTATATTTCACAGCAGCACATGCAAAATTCTCATTGTTGACAGTTGACGAGCATAAATCTGTTAAAATCCTTGAAGGAAGTCTTGGGTACGTTGAATAGAAATGTCGCGTGATAAGAAAATCCAACACAGAGTCCCCCAGAAATTCTAAATGTTGCACAATGATAACTTTTCAACATACTATCCAGCGATAATTTCACAATTTAGCACAGTATATTGTAGAATATAGTTGTAAAAAGTGTCATTTCCCTTCTACAACATCCAGCATTGAAAAAGACAAAGAAATATCAAATTTGAATATAGTAACTAAAAAGACTCGGGTTAGTTTTAATTTTGGATAGAAAAACCATTTGTTCATTAATGAGATGTTATTATCACGATTATGGGAAGATAGGTTGAACTTGGATATCTTTGAATTATGCAAAGTGGTAAGTAGTTCAATCTCTTTTTATCATGTTTAACTTATGACATAAGAACTAAACTTCACACAAACTAAATAATGTACACTTAATATGTAAAAATAAAACTTATATACTTCATATATACCCGGTAACAACATCCACCCTTGCTTCCCTGTAGTGATGCATGTGTAATAGCTTGCACTAATAGAGCCTTGTTCTGGAATTCATATCTCAACGCTGATTCCAGGCCATGCAAATTTGTGTCCCTTAAAACAGAAGGATCGAAAAAATCACGAGGACATGCTGCCATTGCTAAATCAGGTTCAAAATCAACTTCCATATTCATCCACTTCATGAACTCAAAAGCAGCAGGTGTGTCACCCTTAACATAGTGTGCTCTAATTAGAGCCTCCACGACATCAGATATTGTCTTCGAGGACATCCACCGATGACCCTCATCACAATATTTCCCATCTGTAGCTAAATTATCTTCCTTTCCAGGTTTACCTAGATCTTCCAAGTTGCAACGATAGCGACTGGCTTTTCTCTTAGCCATTCTAGGGGCGACCCATCGACGTGCATCAAATGTTTCATCGCAAATATATTCCTGTCCATCCCGGTAATCACAACATATCATTGACAATATATCATTATCATGTTTAAGGGGTAGTTTTTGTCAGGAATTTCTGGTGATTCTGAACACACAAGAAATTGCACAGAGAACAACACTCTGTGTTCAATGCAGGATCTTAATTATAAAAAAACTATTACAGAATAGTCTTCCTCTGTCAGAGGGGTACAACAGGAACAATTCAGTTCCAGAATCTGTTTTCACTATCTGAGCACTGCTGTGCGTTTTTCAGACAATTACAAAGCTCTCAGATTCTTCAAAATTTTTTCTTCTTTTTCTTCTTCTTATTAACAGAACTATTGTTCATACATATATTATATATGATAATATATAGATTAATATATATTAATATATATATATATATATATATATATAAATATAATAATATATATATATATATATATATTAAAAACATATCTGATTTTTTAAATGATAAGAAGGAAAAAAATATCCTATCTACATTTACCAACCGTAGTAAATTACATTGATTACTCGGCTGAAAATATCCTATCAGAATTCAAAGTTTCCCTTATCACAACAATGCACTATTGCATAGCGAAATGCCAATTTATGACCCGCCGAAGCGATATCCATCGAAGCGATGCATTTTAACCTATGCATGAAAACATTGTAAAACACATGAAAAAAATGGCCACTGGCGGTACTGAAATATTATGGAGCATAGCGTTATATAACCATTGGGTCTGGTTTTTTGGATCACAAACATAACTGTGCAAAGTGCCTGCCACCTTTTGAAAATGTCGATGTGATATCGGCGATGCGATATTGTAATGCAACCATCGATACCTCTGATGCTCCATCCGCCGACTTCGCCGATACGCCCATCAACGATCGCCCGTCGGCGATGTCCCTTGTCGTTGTTGCTGCTGCCTTCCTCTGATTAGTGTATTTCCATGAAGTAACTAATCGTTTATTCTGCACGGCAGTTAGAATTAATATTCCAACACTCCCCTTTAATTTCAACTGATGGGCATTCAATCATACCCAGACATTTCCTGAAATTATCAAAACTTTTCTTTCCCAATGGTTTTGTGAAGATGTCAGCTAACTGATCCTTTGTACTGCACTACTGCAAAATAACCTCACCATTGTTAACCAATTCATGTATGAAGTGAAATTTGGTGTCTATGTGCTTTATCCTTTTATGAAAAATAGAATTTTTAGACAATGTTATTGCCGAGCTATTGTCACAGTAAATGGTTGTGCCTTTTTCCTCTTCATGACACAAATCTCTGAGAACTCTTCTCAGCCACACTGTTTGGCATGCTGCTACTGTTGCTGCCACACACTCTGCCTCTGCTATTGACAAAGACACAAATGGTTGCTTCTTGGAAGCCCATGAGATGGCTCTCGATCCCATATGAAACACATATCTCGATGTGATTTTCCTATCATCAACACTTCCAGCCCAATCACTATCAGTCTAACCTATCAACATGAAACTTTCAGAAGAAGAGTATAAAAGACCAAACCCCTTCATTCCATTCACATACCTTAGAATCCTCTTGGCTGCCTGCCAATGAGTCTCTTTCGGTCTTTCCATAAATCTGGAGATTAAAATCACAACGTGCATAATGTCCAACCTAGTTGCAATCAAGTACATAAGGCTGCCAATTATGCTCTTGTACAATTTTGGATCAAAATCCTTGCTGCTATCTTCTTTGGTCAATTTCAACCCCATTACAGTTGGAGTCACAGTTGCCTTGCTGTTCTGCATGTTAAATCTCTTCAACACTGCTTCTACATATTTAACTTGAGAAATGAAAAAACCATTTTCACTTTGGTCTACTTCAATTCCAATAAAATATCTTAAGAAGCCCAAGTCAATCATTTCAAATTTACTTTTCATGACTGCTTTAAAATCAGCAACGACAGAAGCACCATTGCTGGTAAAAATCAAATCATCTACATATAAAACAACAATAAGTATCTTACCGTCATTCTCCTTTATGTAGAGTGTGGGTTCACCATCACACTTATCATACCCATTCTCAATCAGATAAGCATCTATTCTGTTGTACCATGCTCTTGGAGCTTGCTTCAGCCCATAAAGAGCCTTCTTCAGTTTGCAGACTTTATGCTCTTGGCCTTTAACTTCATAGTCTGCTGGTTGTTCAACATAAACCTCTTCTTTTAACACTTGTTGTGGTTTGTTGTACTTGCTGTGGTGGAGGAGAAGCCACCAAGGAAGGATTATTTTCCACTGTCCCTTCCTCTTCTTCTTCGTGAGACACAATTGTCTTCACATTCACTGTCTTCTCTAAACTTCCATCCCAAGCTTCATCTTCTATGAACTGCATATCTCTACTTACTATCAATTTCTTGGTGGATGGATTATAGAGTTTGTATGCTTTTGACTCATCATTATAGCCAATAAAGACACACTCTCCCCCTTACTATCAAGCTTCTTCCTTAACTGATCTGGTACATGTGCGTATGCTACGCAACCGAATACTCTCATGTGAGTGACAGTTTTCTTTTGACCACTCCATGCTTCTTCTGGTATTTTGTTCATGACAGTTTTAGTTGGGCATCTATTCAAGATGTAAACTGTGCAAGTGACAGCTTCTGCCCAATACTCATGCGGAAAGTGTTTTGCCTTCAGCATACTTCTGACCATGTCAAGAATGGTCCTATTCTTTCTTTCGGCAACACCGTTTTGCTGAGGTGTATACCTCACAGTGAACTGCTTTTGTATGCCATTCTCTCTACAGAAATGCAAAAAATCTTTGGAGATGTACTCTCCTCCTCTATCTGTTCTGATCACTTTGATATAATGCCCACACTGTTTCTCAACAAGAGTTTTGAAGTGGCGGAATTTCTCAAACACTTCACTCTTCTGTTTCAGCATATACACCCATGTCTTTCTGGTGTAATCATCAATGAAAGTTAAAACATATTTATTTCCAGCAAATGATGGTATTTGCATCGGTCCACACACATCAGAGTGAACAATTTCCAAGGGTGCTTTTTCCCTTATACTCTTTCCTGCTGGAAAGCTTTCTCTGTGTTGCTTGCCCAAGATGCAGCCTTCACAAAGGTTGTTCGGTTTCTCTCCCTTTACCATTCCCTTTCTGTGCAACAGATTCAAGCCTCCAAAATTTAGATGTCCAAATCTCAAGTGCCACAACCAATTCTCATCTTTCACTTGTTCCTGAAAGACTTCTTGTGTTACAGCTGCAATAGTTCTTCCTTCCTTCAAATCTTCCCTGAGTTTGAGAGGAAACATTCTATTGCTGGTCATCTGCACCTGTGCAATTATCTTCTTACTTGGAGGTATGTCTCTGATTGTACACATATCATCTTTGAAGAACACATTGTAACCTTTGTTAATGAGCTCTCCAATGCTCAAAAGATTACATTTCAAACCGGGTACATAGTATACCTCTGGCACAATCATATGTTCTCCATTTCTTTCTCGGATACTGACTCTGCCCTTACCCTTGACAGATATCTTATTATCAGTCCCTGTTGTTACCTCAAATTTCACATTTTCATCCAGATTGGCAAACATTGCAATATTCCCAGTCATGTGATTACTACAACCTGAGTCTAAGAACCAAAAATCTTCTTGTTTGTCTTGTGCTATGTTACATGTTAACAGTATGTTCTTTGGATTCTTATCTTCTTCATTTGCAAAATTAGCATTCTGCCTATTATTCATGTCATTTTGTTTTTTTCTACATTCATTTGCGTAGTGCCCATATTTCTTACAATAATGACATTGGACTTGGGATTTGTCATACCTTTGTCCATGAGCTTGTTGTTTTCTTTAACCTTCATCTTGGTTCTGATTGCAGCTCCTTCCGCTTGTGCTTGCAGGATTATTTATGCCTCTGTTTTGGCTCTGCCTCGACCTCTTCTTGGGCCAAAAGACATCTAAATCTTGAATGCTTGCTCAAAAGAGGAATCTATTCCTCTATTCAGTCTGTGTTCATGAGACATAAGAGAAGCACTCAGTTCATCTACCGTGAACTATGAGAGATCCTTTGTTTCTTCTATTGCTACCACAACAGCTTCAAACCTTGAGGGTAAACATCTCAAGATCTTCTCTACAATTCTTCTTTCTTCAAGAATCTCACCATGAGATCTTATCTGGGTTTTTAAGCCAATAACGTGAGTGAAGAATGAATCTATTGTATCAGATTCCTTCATGCTGAGATTTTCAAAGTCTCTCCTCAACATCTGCAACTTTGCAGTCTTTACCTTCTCCATGCCTTGATAGGCAGTTTTGAGAATATCCCATGCCTCCTTGTATTTTGTTGCTGCTGCAATCCTTGGAAAAACACTTCCATGTACTGATTGGAAGAGAAAAAAGAGGGCTTTGGCATCCTTCTTCCTGTTGCTCTTCAACAGATCCTTTTCTGCTACTGTCAAGCAGCCAGTGCTGTTGCATTTGCAGGTTCAGCATAGCCAGTTTCAACCAGCTCCCATATTCCTTGAGAAGCAAACAATGCTTTCATTGTTATGGACCAATAACTGTGATTTTTCCCATTAAACTGTGGCATTTGGGAATTTGTCAAACCAGTTCCAGCATCTGCCGTCTTAACCTATACAAGTAAAGAAGAGATACTAATTGTATAACAAAACAAGCAAAAAACTTTTTCTGCTGAAGAAAAATCTGCTCAATAAGCTTCTTACAGCTCCTACAGTGGAAAAAAAAAAACAAACTTTGTTTTTGACTCACTGAGTGCCTAGACCAGCTCTGATACCATGTCCGGAATTTCTGGTGATTCCGAACACATAAGAAATCTCATAGAGAACAATGCTCTGTGTTCAATGCAGGATCTTAATTATAAAAAAAAATTGTTACAGAATAGTCTTCCTCTATCCATTATCACAACAACGCACTATCTCATAGCGAAATGCCAATTTATGACCCATCAAAGCGATATCCATCGAAGCGATGCATTTTAACCTATGCATGAAAACATTGTAAAACACATGAAAAAAATGGTCGCTGGCGGAACTGAAATATTATGCTGCAGAGCATTATATAACCATCGGGTCTGGTTTTTCGGATCGCAAACATAACTATGTGAAGTGCCTGCCACCTTTTGAAAATTTCGATGCAATATTGACGATGCGATATCGTAATGCAACCGCTGATACCTTCGATGCTCCATCCGCCGACTTTGCCGATATGCCTACTTCGTCGATACGCCCATCGGCAATCAGTCATCGGCGATGTCCCTTATCGTTGTTGTTGTTGCCTTCCTCTGATTAGTGTATTTCCGTGAAGTAACTAATCGCTGATTCTGCACGGCAGTTGGAATTAATATTCCAACAGTTTTATTAGTATGATCTTATTATGTAACTATAAGAATTAATGTTCATAAAAATGAATATTTAAATTTTTTCAAGTAAAACCAACCCATACTATTTCAACAAAGGATATAACATTGGCTCGTCACAAAAAAAACCTTCAATAATATGGTCATATTTTCTCAATTACAGATATAATAACGAACACATAATTTGATACCTGCAGACTGCGAGTGGTCGCTAAATGATGAAGAGTTGCATTTGAAACTAGCTCAGCTCGAAGCGCAGAGAGTTTTCCTTCATTTTCTCTTTGATATTTCAAGAACAGATGGCAACTAACGGCATATTTTAAAAATGAATCCCCTAGCGATTCTAGCCGTTCATATGAAAACGATTCTAAACAACGAGATGTAGTGAGTGCTTCCATGATCTATCAGGAAACAAAGATATAGAAATGTTACTTGAAAAAAAAAACACTACTAATCTTATAAATAAACATATAAATACAAACTTACCAATTTAGGAGATATGAATGGACATTTAGGACGCTCTTCCCTAATAACTTTTCCAAGTTGTCCAGCTCGCACTAATGAATTTAAGCGATACATTACAGAAGGAATTAAATAGAGGGATCGAATTATAAATGATTGAACTCCTAAATCCAAGCACAGCTCAGGAGGAAGCTCTACAAAGTTATCAGAATCTGGTTCTTTTTATGTACATATCAAATCAAAATCAACCATTTACTATATAATTTAAAAAAAAAAAAATTGAATATACTTTTACCACTATTACCAATTAAAATCGATCAGTCATTTCATACTGAAAATGTTTTAAATTGAATATTTCTTTACTAAATATATATTATATTTACACATTGGCATTACAATATTGTTGGTAAAATTGCAGCAACATTGCATCAAGTTGAAGAAGAAATAAACAAAAACCTTCCTAACCTTTTAAAACGTCAAAATGGCTGACAAGGAGATTGTAAGGCCCATGAGTCTTCTTCAGTAGTAGAAGAGGTTGGTTCACATGTTTGAGTTGTCTTTGATATCTACGAAATAAATCATTATTAATTTTGTATTTTTTCAAATAAACATAATTCTATAAATCTTTAAATATGTTAAAATATCACATATCTTTACTTTTTTTCAAAATAATTACAATAGGAAGTGTATTGAGATTCTTTTCCATCCTTGGGTGGAGGGAAGGGACTTTTGGAAGTTTTACCAAAAAGAACTCTCACAACAATGTAAATTCTTCCTGTATGCACAGCTATTATTTCTTTATCTACTATATCCGAAGCTCCTTGAATTCCAATGGCCAAAGAAATGCCTTCTTCTTTCGGAACAGTGTACTGTAAAAATTCCTCTTAAGCAAGATACCAAAATCATCTGTAACATGAGTGCCCTTCTCTGAACGAAGAAGAGACTTAAACAATTTTGATCTGGAAATACAATATCTGATTAACTGCCAGTCAATATTGGCCTCTCTGTGACAAGCTCCAAAACGTTTTTCTTCAATGGGCAAAAGGAAGTACATATTACAACTAACCCATAGTTTTTTAGTTTTAGACTTGGCTTGAACTAATACTTTAGTAAACACTCCATAGAAGAGTGTTTCGTGGAAATATTTTGCAACATTCAAAACACACCAACAAAACAAAATCACATAGAACTATGAGTGAGGCAAAATAATTTGAAATAAATTGTTTGAGGTATATATCAAAACTCTTGAAACTAATTTTTCTATAATATTCTTACCTGATTGGAATTCAATTCCACATCGCCACAATGCAAAAATTTCGAGCTAACTCTTTCATGTGGTAGAAAGAGTTTTATTTCAAAATTTGCAATGTGTTCATCTAGCTTTTCTTCAATCAAGAATGTGAACCTTGCATATTTCGTCCCATTTGATTGTGATGTGAAATAAAGTTTATAAAGTTGTAAAGTTACTCCACTTCATTTTTCACCCCATGTACCAGATAAAGCATATCCTTTATATAAATGCAGCTCCTTTTTCTTGCTTATACCTAAATAAGCACAAATATATTTCCCACTTATCAGTTTTTTTCCTTAAACACTTTAAATTAAATGATACTAACTGTAAAGCATAATATATTTCAAAAGTATTTGTAGTAGAAGAAATCATACAGGTATTTAAAAAAAATGCCAGCATTCACATTTACAATAATTGGTGCTTAAGAGGAAACAACATACCTCCATGATTACAAGTCTCAATCTCGGTCTCTTGTGAATTAGTTACTTGTTTCTCAGACAATTCCTCTGAATTCTTTATTTTTTTCTGTGAAAATTCTTTTGAATATTTTATTTGCTTTTTGGATTATTCTTTTGAAACTCGTTGTGGTAGGAGATGTTCATGAAGGTCTTCATTTCCGTGCGACACTTTGCATTTCTCCAAGTCTAGAAGATTCTTTGGAAGAGTGTGCTTCAAAGTTCTCTGTGTAAATACAACTTTGGCCGAGTAATACCTAAACCACCAATATACCCTGAATCAAATAAATGCCCAAAATCCTACTGAACATACACAACTCTTACTGAATATACATAATTATTTGTTAGATTATGAGTTTCTAGACCATACAATTACTTCCTATTAAAATGTGTAATCTAAAAGTAGAAAATGTAAAATGTTAACTAACCGTATTATAAATTCAGAAATTAGTATGAATACAGAATACAATAATATTAATAAAAAAATATAATAAAAGGCTGCATGCCTTAATAGTGGTCAGTCTTTCTGAGTTTTAATTATTTATGAATTTTCATTTGTCGAAGGTTTAGATGGACTCACTAACCATCCGCAGTAACACAAAAACAAGTGTTGATGGGTAGTCAATCCACCCAAAACACACACTGGACAACCTAAAATCCACACACTTAAAACTCTAAAAGCATTGGAAACCATTAAGACTACTAGTTGTGGAAACATACACTTCATGCTTTCTTTTTTGTCTCGCCACATTAATTCTTAACATTATTCAATATTGAAAATTAATGATAAATTTTATCAGAAAAAATGATGATAGTAGTAAGTCCATCAAAACATTGGACAACCCGAAATCCATACAAGTTAAAACTCTAAAAAAATTGATAACGATTAGGACGAATCGTTGTGGAAACATACACAAGCAAGTTTCATGCCTTCCTTTTTGTCTAAGCCAGGTTAATTCTTAACATCATCCAATATTCCAAAAACCATTAGGATGATTGGGTGTGGAAACATACACAAGCAGTTTCCATGCCTTACTTTTGTGTGTGCCATGTTAATTTCTTAACATTATTCAATATTCAAAGGAATTAATAGAAAGTTAAATTTTATCACGAAGGTGAATTTTAAAAACTAAACTCCCAGAAACACCAGGCACTTACTTATCTCCTAGCAAATTTGCACTATCTTTAGAGATGGCATCGACACAGCAATCACACGCAATTGTATCTCTAGTTGAAAAACAATGTAAACAGAGATTTAAAGTTGGAAATCATAATAGTAAAGATGTTTTAGACTATATTCATTCTGATCTGTGGGGGCCATCCCCTATTGTGTCATATGGAGGTGCATTCTATTTTTTAACGTTTATTGATGATTACTCCCGGAAAGTTTGGGTCTATATGCTAAAAAGGAAAGCTGATGTATTAAATGTCTTTAAATAATTTAAAGTAATGGTAGAGAAAAGAATAGGAAAATCTATTAAATGCTTAAGAACTGACAATGGTGGTGAGTTCACTTCAGTTGAATTTGAACAATATTGTAAGGATGAGGGAATTGTTAGACACAAAACTTTTGTTTACACCCTTCAGCAAAATGGTGTTGCTGAGCATATGGATCAAACTCTTATGGAAAGAGCCAGAAGCATGATCAGCAATGCTAACTTGCAAAAGGAGTTGTGGGCAGAAGCAGTATCTACTACTTGTTATTTAATTAACAGGTCACCTTCAGTAGCAATTGATTGTAAAATTCCTGAAGAAGTTTGGATAGGTCAGTCTTGTGACTATTCACATTTGAGGATATTTGGCTGTGATGCTTATTCTCTCATTCCAAAAAATCAGCGTTCAAAATTAGATCCAAAGTCAAAATGTTATGTCTTTGTTGGGTATGACTATGCAGTGAAAGGATATAGGTTGTGGGATCCTACATTGTGGAAGATAGTCATTAGTAGAGATGTAACATTTGATGAATCCTCTCTTTTAAAATCAATTGTTGAAAGAATTGAACAGGAACAGGTATCACCAAATCGACAAGTTCAGTTGGAGGCTAGACTTTTCGGTGACAGCCGAAAAGAAGGAGAAACCTCTAGAGAAAAAGGTGCTGAAGACACAAAGGAAGCCGTTGAAGCTTTTGAACCAGTGCAAGTTTCTGAACCAGTTCAGCAACCAGTTGCTCTAAGAAGGTCTACAAGGGAAAGGAAAATTCCAAAAAGGTATGAAGATTCTGCTTCATGTTTTGCTTTGATTATTGAAGATGGGGAACCTTCTTGTTATCAGGAAGCAGTAGATGATACAGATAGAAAAAAATGGAAAGTGGCTATGGAAGAAGAAATGGACTCCTTAGCCAAGAACAATACCTGGGGTCTTGTAGAGCATCCTGAAGGGAGAAGTGTTGTTGGATGCAAATGGGTCTTCAAGCTGAAACGGAAAGTTGATGGAAGTATCGAAAGGTATAAGGCAAGACTAGTAGCAAAAGGGTATTCTCAGGTTGAAGGTATAAACTTTCATGAGATTTTTTCTCCAGTTGTAAAACTTGTTTCTATTCGTACTGTGTTGGCAATAACTGTGTTGCTTAATCTTGAGTTAAAATAGTTAGATGTTAAAACAGCTTTTCTACAGGGTGATTTGAATGAAGAGATATATATGGAACAACCAGAAGGTTTTGTACGAGGTCGCAGCAGAAGATTAGTTTGCAAGATCAGGAAATCATTGTATGGTCTGAGGCAGTCTCCCAGACAATGGTACAAGAAGTTTGATTCCTTCATGGTGAGCCAGAACTTTGTAAGAAGTGAGTATGATCATTGTGTATATTTCAAAAGTTTCAATGGCATATTCATTATCTTAGCTTTGTATGTTGACGATATGCTTATTGCAAGAAAAAGCATGGAAGAGATCAACAGGTTAAAGGCTCAACTCTCTAGGACGTTTGATATGAAGGATCTTGGAGCAGCAAAACATATCCTGGGCATGGAGATACACAGAGACAGGAAAAATGGTAAGCTTTGGTTATCACAGCAGAAGTATGTGGAGAAAGTACTTGAAAAGTTCTCTATGAACAATGTGAAACCTATTAATATTCCACTAGCTTCCCATTTTAATCTTTCTTCGATTTTGAGTCCTAGAGCTGATGAAGAAAAGAAGTATATGTCTCATGTACCATATGCTAATGCGGTAGGCAACTTAATGTATGCAATGGTATCTGCAAGACCTGACATTTCACATGCAGTTGGAGTTGTCAGCAGGTTCATGGCAAATCCAGGTAAAGAACATTGGCAAGCAGTGAAATGGGCGCTTCAATATCTAAGAGGCACAAGTGACCATTGCATCGTCTTTAATGGTAGTGAAGGATCAGTATGCGGATATGTAGATGCTGACTATGCAGGTGATTTGGACAAAAGAAGGTCTACTATAGGTTATGTCTTTACTCTTGCAGGTGGAGTAATTAGTTGGATGTCAAAGCTTCAATAAACAGTTGCATTGTCCACTGCTGAAGCAGAATATATAGCTGCCTCAGATGTCAGTAAAGAAGCAATCTGGTTAAAAGGTTTGCTCAGTGAAATTGGAAGAACACGGGAGAAAGTGAATGTACTTTGTGACAATAAAAGTGCTATTCACTTGGTTACAAATCCTGCCTATCACAACAGAACCAAGCACATTGATGTAAGGTATCATTTTCTAAGACATGTGATCAATGGCGGAAAAGTAGCTCTTCAAAAGGTCCATACACGAGAAAATTGTGAAGACATATTCACAAAGCCAGTTACAGTAAAGAAGCTGCGGTGGTGTTTAGCTTCTCTTGGCTTGCAGGAAAGATGATGAGTGGGCATGGGCAAGGGATTAGGAAATTGTTGTCAAGGTGGAGTTTGTTTGTTTGACAACAAATTACGTAAATTGTAATTAGACAGTTTTATACCGAATAGTTAGTTATGTAACAACAGTCATGATATAAAATAATCTAATACCCATGAAATGAAGAATGCGGAGAATCATTGTTAAATAAAAATTCCAATCCAAATTCAGTTCCGTGTATTGGTCATTCTATTATGGTTTCTTTGTTCTTTCCTTCATTATTTCAGTTATTTATACAACAGTTGTCAAGGGAATTATTTCATCTTGATCTTCTTATTGCAACTCTATAAAAGGTTTTAGTTATGTCTCTTTCTTTATAGGACATATATTTTTAATACCTTTTCCAAGTGATCAAATTCATTTTGGAGATGTTTGCGGTTACAAATCCTAGATTCCCTAGCTAAGATTTGTGTCCCCCAACATCTCTAGTAAGAAATTTGTTAATTGGAAAATTTATTTAAAAATGTAGGATATAAATAAAGATACATTAATAACACCTTTTTTAGAGTTGCAGTGAGAATATCAAACCAAATTAATTCCATTGAAAAGAACAACATGACTAGGAATGCATACATTCGCCACATTAAGAGCGTTACTGATAAGATTCTGAAAGTTATAAAGAAGAAGAATATCATCACATCCTTTAAAACATTGGTCACTGTAAAAAAAGGATGAGATCTATGAAGGATAAAATTGACATTCACCAACCAAAGGGTGTCTACAAAATTTTCTTCTCCTTTGGGAGATGTTAGATTGGTGAATCTAGCACATCATTCAAGACTAGAATAAAAAAACACTCTTCAGACGTAAAACATGAAGATATCATATTCTTAGCCCTAGCTAAAAATATTGTAAAAAAAATGCATGTTTGTATTGAAGACACCAAAATTCTTGCTAAATAAAAACACCATTTCAAAAGGCACATTAGAAAGGCATTGAAATTGCTAAAAATCCTCACAACTTGAATATAAATAAAGGCATCACAATAAGTAGGAATGAGATTCCACTAATTAATCAATCTCAGTCATATTCCTTAAATAACTATCTTTATCAATCCATATCCATTATTTTTATATCTCTCTATTTTCTTTTCTAATTGTCTTTTTCTTTTCCTTTTCTTGTTTTCCTCCTTTCCTGTTGGACCTCTCTTTTCTCCTTCCTCTTCGTCAATTATTTTTATTAACCCTATACCTATCATTTTGTCTTATTCCTAATTTTCTTTAAAACTCCTATTCTTATTTCTCTTTATCTTTAACACTCCTCCCTTATGCCACCCTCTTCTTCTCTAGCTTTTCACTCCTTTTTCTTCCCACTTTCCCTTCTCCTCTATGATATTTTTCTTACTAATATAATATTAATTAACATAAAAACAATATTGATTCATTATATTATTATTTAATTAATTTAATCACTCTCTCTTCCCTTCTATCTCTTTTTCAATATATAATTATTATATTCTAGCTTACCTATTATAATTATACTAATTTATATAACTGTAATATTATTGGATTTTATTATTGATTTATATATATTATATACCCTTTGCTTTATTTATATATATATTAATTATAACATCAACATATTAATTATTAACCCACTTATTCATTAATTTTAAAATGCTAATCATTGAAGACACTATTAAGAATAATATACCTATTAGTTTTTAGGTCATTCTATGTCTTGAGATGACCCTTCTCTTTTCTCCTCGGCCTCTTTTACCCTTCATTTATAGCTTTCCTTCTTCTCTATGAATTTTCTATCCTAATGATACAAGTGTTTAGTAAATATCAAAAATTTTACAACAGAGTCTATTTGAGAAAATTCCAGTATCAAATCTTAATCCCATAATAATATGAAAACAACCAGATTCTTTTTATTGATAAACAACTATTTCTTTTTCTATTGTTACAACCTTTAGTTCTTTTAATAAACACACAAACACTATATATATACATATAACAGATAATTGAACTTAGAATTTTATCTCTGAATTCAAATTTGTATAATTAATATTGTTTTGAGATAATTCATAGTAAAAAATTATTAAATCATTGTTAATTTCATAAATTTTCACCTAAACAATTTCTAACTTCATCACTCATTTTGGTCACTATGTAATCTTTATTTGTTTTTCATAATGGTTAAAATGTCTATTCAAAATGCAAAACATTTCCCAAAAATTACTACATACAACATATAGTCAAAAGTTTTAACATACAAAATTGTGATTTTGTGTTTTGCAAATAAAATTAAACAAAACAATAATATGAAAACACAAATATGAAAATACTTTAAAACTAAATAAAAACACAACATAGAAAAATAACTCTAAAAATATTTTATAACTATGTAAATAATAATAAATAATTTTGAACTAAATAAATAATAATAAATAAATAAATAACAAGGCGCTAAGGTTTCATATATTTTCATGGATTTGAGAAGATTCCCCTTTTTCCCTCTTAATCGCTCAATACTTATGTCACCCACTGATCTTTTTGTCTCCTTTTAGCATTCTGGTCCCACTTCGCTAAAGATCCCACATTCTCTTACTGACTCTACACATTATAACTCACCAATGGCATGGATTATTGGAAGAAGGATGAGGTCATAGGTAGTGATTGAACTTTCATTATATTCTCACCCTTCCTCTCCTCTTCCTCCCTTGATCCGTAATAATCTTATTCCTTATCATTAATTTTCGCCTTTCCCGATGTCTGTCCGCCCCTCCCCTGCCCAAAACCCCACCCACCCGAATGTTGCTACAATGGAGGAAAAAATGTTTATTCCCTTCATCCTCACATAAAAATGAACGAAATTTTCCCCTTTCCCCATGTTTGGCCGCCGCCCCCCCCCCCCCCCCCCAATGTTGTTAAAACGGAGGAAAAAATATTTATTCCCTTCATCCTCACAAAAAAATGAACAAAGTGACCCCTTGAGTGGGGGTTTGGAACTCAACCAACATTCTCCCAATCTTGTTGGCCATAAATCCAATTTATACAAATCCAATGAAAGGAATGAGGTTTGATTTATATCAAAGAGGGGAAACAAGTTCCAATTTACAAGGCCCTTAGAGCAAGTAGATCCCTCTCGAATAAGGAGTTGTTTTTATACCTTCATTTAATGCCCTAGGATTTTGGAGGCCTCTAAAAGTTTAGCCCTCAAATGGATGGTAACTAGCTAAAATCCATACCTTATACTCATTCAGGAAGCTATGTGTCCTAACAAAAAATCTAATAAGGCTTTAGAATGTATTATTAAGAATTGGACATTCTATCAATATGGATGTGGATGGTCACTGAAGAGGGTTAATCATTAAATGGAGTCCAAATTACTTAATGATCTCCTCTTCCTCATTTCCTTCCTCTATCATTCTAAAACTGAATTAAAGGATTTTGATTATGATATATATGGACCCCATTCTAATTGTTATTGTTTTTTTGTAGAATTGATCATAGCATTTGCTCTTACTACCATTTGATTATCATATATGGTGATTTGAACTTAAATAACTCCTTGCATAAAGTTTGGGATCCAAACACAAAATTGGATCCATAGAGTGATTTCATTCAATTTTTTTTAACAAAACATGTTTTAATCAACATAGAGCTTGTCATACTTTCACCCACATGGAGAAATGAAAACTCATATTGCGCCAAAGTAGAAAAAAGGCCTGATCAATTTCTAATCCATGAGGGTTTATGGAATTTAGGATGTGAAAACAAACCTTCAATCAAGCTAGGTGGACTTTAAAATCACAAGCCTATCCTTCTTTATCTATCCCCCATGGGAAATTAAAATTCCTTTCCTTTCCATTTCAATCCCTCTTGGTTCCTTCAGGACTATAAATCCATGATTCAATCAACTTGGGTCCACTTTTCTTCCTAGGATTATTCCTCTTATATGAAATAATCTGTGGAAAACCTTAAAGCTATCAAGTAGGCCTCATAAATATGAGAAAAATATCATCATGTTTAATTGAACGAGTTCACTAAGGTGGAAAAGTAGATATGCAACATTGACAACATACTAGACTCTTGGAATACATTAGATGTCCTGCAGCAACTGAAATCCTTTAATGAATGGAGACATTAATTAAGAAGAAAGACTGAAGATGAAAATACAATCAATGTGTTTCAAGTGAGAACAAAATAATACAAATTTTTCATCAATTTTCCAATCAAAGAAGGTATATAAGTATGATTTGGGAAATCAAAATTGATGAAGGGGCTTCTCTCTTCTCCTTCTAGGAGAAAGATGAGGTGAGAGCCCATTATTCTCACTATCTTTTTCAGGCACCTATGGGGTTGCTCAATATAAGAAATAGTATGGGTGGTTTCGCTTTTTCCCCCCATTATCAATGAATAAATGAATTTTGTTATGAATGAAGAAGTATAAAACTTAAAAATATTGGTTTCCTTTAGACCATGCAAAAATATAAGAGCATGATCCCAAGAAAAAATAAAGTGTCAGGTTCTCTTAATGTTGCTTTCCTTTGTCTAATCCAAAAGACACAAGAAGGAACCTCTTTTATAGGTAACCATCCAATCACCCACTATAATGTAATATATAAGATTATCTCCAAAAGTATTTCCAAAAGAATCAAGACAATGTTGAGTTTGTTCATCTCTCAAGAGAAATCTAGATTCCTTCAAAATCAAAACATATTGGATGTTATACCTCTTATATAGGAGGTAATGTACCAGATAGAATCCACCAAATATTGTGCAATAATACTAAAATTATACCCATCTAAAGCATATAGAATGGATTAGACATTCATATGAATTTTCCTATTTCAGTTGGGAATGAATCTCCTAGTAGTGTCAAATTTGTATTTCACATAAATCAGTTCACACTCTCTATCCTCCCATGCATTTTACTCATTAGAATTTGGAGGGTTTATAATCCTATCTTGTTCCAAAATAATAATGCACCTCCAAAGCTATGTGCAATAAAATTCATCTCCATTGCAAAGGAATTCATTTGTGAAATATATTCGTCGCTGTGTACCAATCATGGCATAATTAGATTAAGACACACCTTGGGGCTTCCTTTGAAAATTAAATGTGAATGATAGAGAGTATTTATTTTTTTTGTGGGTAGATGGATAAATAAAGAAAGATAAAAAAACTCACCTAATTTTTACTAAGAAAGATAAAGAAAAACGTTTAAAAATCCAAAAATATAGACATAAATATTTATTTAATATAATATTTTCATCATAATTTTAAAACACTTATCTATGCAAAATAAATATAAAATATTTTAAAATTAAATAAATAATAATAATAAGAGTTGAGTCCTGACAATAACATGGTAACAACATGCACCTAATAGAGCAACATGGATTGAAGCTATATGATAAAAGAGTTTTGTGACTAGAGGTACCTCATTGAAGTTGATTTCAATTTCCACTTTTCATCATTCCATACACTATCACTTTGGCCATGATAAATGAAAACTTTCAAATCGCTATTTCTAATCATCACTTCAGCTTGCTGAAAATCTCACCAAATATATACTATCAATTTTCTAAAAAATTACGTTGTACACTTACCATCAATTCCATTGAAACAATCATTATCTAAATGGTAGAACTTACTTGTTTGACCAAAGGAATGCTCGGTGCAAGAAAAATCATTAAACTTTTCTTCCTTGTATTCATCCACTTCTGAGAAGTTTCTTTCATGAGTTCCACATAAATCAAAGTTTTGCCACATCCAGTTCCCAGAAAAGCGTTATTGTTGAGAGCAGCATGGAGTATTTCCAATTGATACCTATATTATGATAGAATTAAAAAAAGTCAGAGACAGCCATTGAAATATTGTTTTACTACACAAACAATCAATACATTATATTAGAAAAACAATGTGAAATTTTATATAAAAAGAGGAGAACTCAAAAATTAAAATACTGAATAATGTGAATATTATTATAACTTTATTTTCTTTCATGATCCAAAAATTCCCAATATTTTTTTTGTCTATTTAGCTCATTCCAAAACAACTTTCATGATGAAACTTTTATATAAAACCTTAATAAAACTAAACACATTTGAATTTTCATGATGAAACTTTTATATAAAACCTTAATAAAACTAAACACATCTGAGATTGGTGGTTTTTGTGAGACTTCAAATATTCCCACAATCTCACATTGCAATTTTTCTTAGCAATATTGCTCATCTTCAAGACACTACAAGATGAGCCACAATTGATAAATGTCCATCAAAACAGTTCAATGAGAGTATTCGAAAAAAACAAAATCAAAACTAAATATATAAATATGACCAACCAAAACTAATGCTTATGATTAACATGTGTGCATGGCAGATGGAATACATGCCAACTCTGGAATATTGCGCAGTAAGCCAACTTTCTATCAATTCTTTGCAGAAATAACTAAATCAATAACCCAACTTTCTATCAATTCTTTGCAAAAATAACTAAATCAATAACCCAGTTCATTTTTAAGTTGAATTTTATGTATGATATGGAGCATGAAAAACATTGTTTTCATCCTTATGTTGAGAATGAGAAACCTTGCTACTCTTAAACAATCACCATGATTTGGTGCAATATCATAGAGAATCCACCATGCAAGTAAAGTGTATCATGAGTAGGTGTTAAATTGGCTTGCCAAGATTATATCATCGTAGATCCTTGAAACCAGGTTCAAAACTATAGTGGAACATTTCTTCTATGTGTTACTCAATATTTTGACATTGCAAATGTTACATATAACTGTAACTTAGCATGAATCAATCAATTAACAGTTCTCTCATGACCTAACGCCGAAAACACTCACCAGTAGTGACTCATTGAGGGCATGTTAATTGAAGTGGAATACATAGGCTTGTAATTGTTAAACTTGTGATCAAATTCCCTCAAAACTCAACATGTATGTCATTTCCTTTTCAATTATGGGGAAAATTACATGAATCAATCAATTAACATTTCTCTCATGAGTTAATGCCAAAAACACTCACCTATAGTGACTCATTGAGGGCATGTTAATTGAAGTGGAATGCATAGGCTTGTAATTGTTAAACTTTTGATCAAATTCCCTTAGAACTCAACATGTATGTCATTTCCCTTTCATGTATGGGGAAAATATCTCTATCGCTAAACTAATTTTTGTGATTAGCTTTTATCTTTGAATGGATAGAAATTTCTCTCATGAGTTAACCATGAAAATACTCACTTGTCATGAGTCATTGAGGCAATGAGGGAATGTAAAATGAAGTGGAATGCATAGGCTTGCAGTTGTTAACCTTGCAATAAAATCTCCTTAGAACTTATTTAACATGTAGGTCCTTTCCCATTATGGGAAAAATCCCTCTATCCCTAATCCAATCTTTGTGACTCAGGGTTATCTTTATAGATAGAAAGGTTTATTAGGAAATAATATCTCTTTTATTGTTGCAACTTTGATGTATACCAATTCCAAACAAGGAGGAGAAACAACTCTATACTAGACATTGAGAGGAAATCACCCATGATTTTAGGGGATACAAGGCAGCTTGTATGGTCAAAGTCTTTGTGATCATGGCTATCCATGGATTGAAGTCTTTGTGATCATGGCTATCCATGGATTGACCAATGGTCAGATTGTGCATCTACATAGCCAAGGATTTCAACTTATTTCTTATTTGAAGTTTCTTATTTTATTTGCTGAATTTTAATTTGAATTCTGAGATGCCACATGCTTTATTTGTTTCAGTGATTCCTTTTACCCAAAAAATTATCAGTAAGCAAAAGAATGAATAAACTCATAATCCAAACAATAAACTTTGGCAAGAGCAAATCAAATGAATGTATGATAGATATACTAAATACCTTAACAACAACTACTATTTCAGTCTAGAAATGAATGTGAAATCACATAAACCATTAATTAACTATAAGGGTATAATCTGTTGAGGTATACATGTAGAGTTAACTATAGCGAGTAAGATCAAATAAATTAAGAAAAAGCATTGATTTCTATGGAAACTAAAGCCTTTAATTCTGTAGTATTCTTAGAACCTACCATATATATAGCGTCACTTAAATTATCAATAAGCATTTGAGTACACTGTCTAGCTATATCTCTCTTTTCAAACCTTGCCTGAGTGAAGATTCGCATATCACCGATGGTGACAAAAAGTCCTTACGCGATCCTCATAATGGTGGGAATTATGCATGGGTTCGGAGTAGAGTCACTCACATGGCTAGTGACAATTTAAATATTAAATTCAATTGACCCTAAAAAGCGATCCAGAGAAATTTGCTTTATAAAGCTCGCCAAATACTCCAACCTTGAAGTACAAAACCAGCAATGGCCAAATCAATTAACATAGTAAACTGCGCTATAAAGTAGTTGGACGGTGTCGTTCAGTACTTCCATCATGGTCGACTTCTCATATTTTTAAAAGCAATTCCCTTCTGCTGGAAGAAGGCCCTGCCTAACAATCCTATTCCCAAGGGGCATCGAAGAGGAAACCTAAGATAGGATATGCTGAAGTGAGGGTTAGGTGCTTAAGAGGATAGTTATCACTGCACGCACTTCCCTATCACTCGCAACCAAGAATCGAGAGTTTCTTCATAGCTCCGCCCCAACATGGTATCTGTATTAACCTATCCATAGACCTCGAGGTTTACGTTCAGGTTGGGCGGTTTGTTGCTGTAGTGATAACTAAAATTAACTACTAAATATATTTGGAATGCCTGACTTTAAGCTTTTAGGCAAGCTCGCCACGTGGGACATGAAGACCATTACTTTTCAAACAAAATAGCTCTGTGGGACATGAAGCCCATTACTTTTTAAAGAAAAATAGCTCTGTGGATGTTGAGGTTTTCCAGGTTACACCAAAATTTGTAGGTGTTGGTAAAAATTTTGAATCAGTAAATAGGATACCTAAGTGGAAATCACTGATTTTATAGAGGTGGGGTGATTCACTTTAAGCTTTTAGGCAAGCTCGCCACGTGGGACATGAAGACCATTACTTTTCAAAGAAAATAGCTCTGTGGTACATGAAGCCCATTACTTTTTAAAGAAAAATAGCTCTGTGGATGTTGAGGTTTTCCAGGTTACACCAAAATTTGTAGGTGTTGGTAAAAATTTTGAATCAGTAAATAGGATCCCTAAGTGGAAATCACTGATTTTATAGAGGTGGGGTGATTCTTCTCATCCCTCAAACAGGATGAATAACCTGGATACAGGCTCTGATACCATGAAAAAGTTTTTTGTTACACCATAAACTGCAGATTTCAGTAAACCCGTAACTAAAATCCCAATCGTGGAAATTATGGATTTGAAGTGGAAATTATGGATTCTGAAGTGGGATGATTCTTCCAACAAAAATTTCTTCACAGACCAGGAATAAGATACCATTATACATTGATGTCCGAAGGGTAAGACCAGGAAGGAAGCTCATGAGGCATTCCTTTATCTCGGCATGGTTGTTATTAGGCAAGTGGGCGAGAAGGTTGTTACAGGAAATTGCGTAAACTGCGTCTACTCGGATGGCCTCGCCACTAGTCGTCAGCCACATGCCGAACATTTCGAGGACAAGAAAGGGACCTTTCGAAATTGCATATTTTTTTGTTTTGAAAATGGGGAAAACGGAGGCCGCTTCGCAAGAAAGCGTTGTCGCTCCGCCGATCGTTGTCGGCCTAAAGTTGTAGACACATTGCGGTCCGTTTCCAAGATGCATCCTCGACGGGGTTTGTGATGTCGCGGGGAGGAGAAGTGCAAAGGATAACCATGGAAGCCCTGCCGACGATTATAGGGTCGGATGGTATCTTTCTGGATTCCTCTGCGATACGTGGGGTTTATGAGTTCACTTGGTCACCCATGGCTCAACGTTTCGGTTTGTTTGTAATTGCCGCTGCGAACAAATTTGGTTGGTGGTGTGGGGCTCTGGAGGTTTCGCAGGGAGAATTGTGCAGCTGCAAAGCCTCTGTGTTTTCCAGATAAAATAGTAAGCGAGCATCCCTGTTGTTGAAATTTGTAGTGACAGTTAACTTTTCTTTTATGGACTTGAAAAATGCTAATGCGCTCGCTGTTTTTTTTCTTCATTTTTGTTGAAGTTTGTGGAAAACATAAATAGCAGGAAACGTTAGGATATTAAGTTTCTGGAAAACATAAATAACAGGAAACATGAGGAAACTGTCGTAGGAAACTGAAAAAATAGATTATATGAGCGCCAGTCCAGGGGTTAGTGCCAGAAGAGAATTTCCAGCCGGGTCAGCCGCCCGGCACAGTCCTCAGCGGATGCGGTTTGTTGACGCAAATGTATTTGCACAGCGGAAGTTAGGAGGATCCATTGAGCCTTAACCTAGCATTAATTAGTTTCACGGTTAGAATTTTGGTTTATGTTAAACTTATTGTTTTGGTTCAAACTAATGCTAGTGGCAACGATATATACCATGCCGTCGGCAGGTATAATAACAGTAAAAAAAATTGAAAGGAAAACGCAAGATGGTATTAGCAGTCGAATTTCTCATTACACCGTTCAATAAGAGTAAAAAGTGAAAGGGAAACGCACCCTCTTAAGATGGTATTAGCAGTTGGATTGTTCATTACAGCGTTCTTCATCTTCAAGCGAAACACGGGGACTACTTTAACACCCAAAATGCTCTCGCTTGCAAGATCTTCAACCGTTAAAAATTCTGCAACAGACTCTCACTAGAACGATAGCACAATAGAAAGTTAAAAATTCTGCAACAGACTCTCACTAAAACGCGATAGCACCATAGAAAGTTAAAAATTCTGCGACAGACTCTCACTAGAACGATACGATGAGAGATAAAGTTAAAAATTCAATTCTGCAACAGGCCCTCACTGGCACATATTTATAGGAATGGTGTGATCAAGGTGGTGAGGAGAGGTACAGCTTTAAATTGGGTGAAACTTTACCAACACGAAGCGGGAAGATGGAAAGTTAGTAAGGTAGTTGTTATATTTAATATATTTTATTTAATATATTTTTTTGGTGATTTAATATTTATTATTAAATTTATTTATTATTTTATTGATAGTTTTTTTGGAAGTATATTAACTCACCTTATTATATTTAATATAATTTTTTGGTGTTTTCATATTTATTATTAAATTTATTTATTATCGTTATTTTTTTGTTTTCTTTTTAATTTTTTGAAGTGTATTAATTCACCTTATAGGGTTATATTAGGTATGAAAATGTTCATTTAATTTTTTATTCAATAAAGCGAAATTATATTTTTTTAAATTTTGAAAGGTTTTGTTAAAAATTTCCTGTCCAATTTTTCCGATAGGCACTTTATTCAACGGACTTAACAATATAAATAACTATGGAAATCTCCAATTACAAAAATAATTATATTAAAAGAGATTGAATATATTTATTTATTATTTTATTTTTATAAAACTTAATAAGTGGAATAGGTAAAGTGTCCACCCCAAAAGTCGGACAATTAATGAAATTCAGGCCCCTAATAATGGGTAAAGTGGGTAAAGTGTCTACCACAAAAGTCGGACAAGATTACTTTGAGATTTTTTTTTTCAGACGAAAAATCAGATTTTCAAGATTACTTTGAGATTGTTCCCTCGAAATTTTGAAAATACAATATAAATAATCGTCTAAATCTCCACTTACAAAAAATATTATATTAAAAGAGATTCAATATATTTATTTGTTAATTTCTTTTTATACCTGTTAATAAGTGGAATAAAGTTAATTAGTGGATATTTAATATTCAAAATTTAATTGTTTTTAATAAATATTTTTGGTTTAATGTGAAATTTTAAGTTTTTTTGTTTTTGTTTTTTTAAATTGATGTTTTCTTTTAATTATTTAAAAATTATTATATTTTTAAAAATTAACATTAGATTAGAATTGTTTCTTTAATGAAAAGGGGGTGAGTTTGTTTATTTTTATAACAAATTAACGAGTGGACAAATAAATTAATAAGAGCACTACATAATTAGTAACTAGATAAAGTGATTTAATAAGTCGATTAATTTAATATTTTCAATGGATTCTTTTAGGGTAATTAAGATTAGTATAATAGAAATATTGTAACATAATGTTTAACATTTTGACTAAGTCAAATTACATAAAAAAAAATAAAATAAACATAAAATGACTCATGGTATTGAGAAACCATGGTAATCATGTGGAATATAGCCTATTTAAAGGGGAAAATTAAATTAGCCTAGATCCATCCTAACTCTTGATCTACCAATCCTCTGGGCGCTTCGAAGTTAAGATGGATATAGGCTAATTTAACTAATAAATAAAATGACCCAAAAATTTGTCGTTGAATTTTGGAAAAAAAATAATTCACCTAAATTTTTATCCTTGAATTCTGGAAAAAGTCAATTTGATTGTTAGTTAGACTCCCTAGTTTTTGTGAATTGAGATAAAGCTCCATTCTAATTTATTTGTTTTTTTTAATTAAACTTTTTATTTGATTTACTTTACTTTATTTTTCTTTTTTAATTTTGTAATACCCCTCCCTTGTGTATTAAATTATTTCAAGCATAAGCTAAGTCAAAGCTAGGTGTGATATCCTCACTTGTGTGTTAAATGTTTGTAAACCTAAGCTGGGGACAACTAGGTGATATGTAATATGAAAAGAAAATGTGTTATTAAATAAATTAATAAAATAAATAGCTTGAAGGGTGGAGCACCAAGAGAGAGGAGATTCTTGCCAAATCCCATGAGGAATGGGATAGAGATGAATCTTTCATGATAAAGCTTCTAGATGTGATTCTAGATAAGCTTGGATGGATTAAAGATCCATCGGACATAAAATCTTTGCGGGAGATAAAGGAAAGATTTTATGAGGAAAAGCTTCGTGGGAGATAAAGACGAGTTTTTCCAAAAGAGAACTAGGCAAATGGAAAACTCTATAAAAGCAGGACACCGCTAATGACAACTAAATTATGAAAGACGCTATTAAATACCCAGTGCGCCGATCAATTGAAAATAAATTTATCCCTGGCAAGATCTTCGGCTCGGGGGGAATCAGAGGTGATTCATGACTCGGTGGTGGTGCTCCTCCTTCCAAGTGAGGTTTTAGTTGGTGTCAGATGTGTGAAATGGCTGTATGATGATTCTTACTCTCCCTATGTTATAACTCCAGTTTGTTTATGAGAAGAGTTCTTAAGTTTTCTTCGCGATGAGAATGCTTGATGAATAGTATATGCTTATGTCTTAATAGATTCAATGATGCTTCCATCTAATCTCATGAGATTCACTTGCATGGTATGTGTTTTGTGTTAATCCTTACATGTTATGAGATTAAAATCAGTTATTTCAGATATAATGATGGTTGAATTTTTCTCTATTATGGAATGACAGATTTATTATGTAGGTTGCATTCTAGTGTGAAGCTAACTATAGAAGCATGTCTAGTGAGTAACAATTCTAGGACCCATTCATGGTAGAAATTGGCATGTGACAATTATTCATAAATAGATTACTTTTGTTAATGTTTTCTTCTTAAATGATTGCATCCGTTGTGGTTTGATGTTCATATCAGTATTCCTTTGACCATGCCTAAGGAATTGGAAAATGGTAACTATACTGTTGGAAATACTGAGAGGGGGGTGAATCAGTATTTCTTATTATTTATTTATTTATTTTTAAATTGTTCTAGTGATTGCCAACAACATATATAGATATGTGTATGTATACATAGAACACAGAAATCAACAGCTGAAATTAATGCTTTTATTAAAACTCAAGACAGTGCAATGAAATAAATAAAATATAAGTATAAATCTGATTGTGAATAATTGCCAAGCTCCAACTTGGACTTCAGTGAGGCTCCAACCTCCAGAGAACCAACTCTGTTTTGCAGTGGTTCTGCACTTAGGAGCACCTACCCCCAATGACTTCATTCCAGTTCAGTTCTGAGGCTCCAACCTCTTGGGCTCCAACCCAACCTTGGTATAAACAGGTATGTTGTTGCACAGTATTCAGCTGAGGTTGTCTCACTCCTGCTCTCCTGCCTCTGCTACTTCTACTGCCTCTACAACCTCTGTTGCTTCTACTACCTCACACTCTGGTTCTTCAACACACCAACAGCAACAACAGTTCTCTGTTTTTACTGTTTTATACATTCTCATGCCTTTGTCCATTCGTTTCCGCTTACTCAATGGCTCTTTGGCTTCCTCCTCGCTCACTTGAGCTTTGGCTTCCTCAACACTCGCTCGACTTTCTAGCTTCCCTCCTCCATTAGCTTTAGCTTCGTCGTGTTTACCTTCGATTGATGTGCTGAAAATATAATGTTGTCGTGGAGAAACTGGTGTTTCAGCAACGCCGAAATTGGTGTTTTAGCAACACTAAAATTGGTTTTTTTGCAAATTTTTCACAAGTGTTCAACAGCTGCAGAAAAGTTTGGTGTTTCAGCAATGGAGAAATTTGTGTTTCAAAAACTTTTATCCAAGTGTTTCAACAGTGTTCACCAGCTGCAATAGCCTTCACCAGCGTTCACCAGCAACTTCATACAACGCTTAACCACCTCTGCTCCTCTTGGCTCCTTTTGGCTCTGATGGCTCTGTGTGCTCCTCTTCTTTGGCTCTGTCTCCTTTCTTGAATATTGCCATATTGACATCAATGACAATCTGTGTCCAACATATACCTGGCAAATGATTTTGGTTCTAAGTCTGAAATCATGAAGCTCAATATTAATGTTATTTAATCCATATAATAAGATGGTATAATTTCTTTAACGGAATAGTCCATGATGGTCAGAAGATCTATGGTATGTATAGGAAATAAGGTTTGATCTTCATTCTTTCTCTTGCTTAAGAGTAATCTTATGATGAAAGTTATTGTGGCCATTAGGGCCTGCTCCTTCGCCACGTGGATATTAACTCTTCCTTAATGTGTCATCCTTGCAATCAATTCCCTCACGCGACGATTTATTCCATGCAATTAGTTGTTCAATTTGATGTTTGGAGAGTGTTTTGCTCGAGTTTGGAAGCTTGTGCAATAAATTTAGGTCATGAGGAGTTTGGATGTGTTCGAGACTAGTGTCATGGTGGTTCTCTGGAGTTTCAACCTTGGCTAAGGAGCACCTTGGGCAACTATGGTTTTTTGGTTTGGGTTGGGTTTTGTATACTAGACTACCCCTAGGATTCTAGAACCTGAGCAGATGGTGTCTGACATAGTCTCCACATCATTTCAGGTCTTAGGTCATCCTCACATCTTTGGAAACTTTGGGTTCCTCCTCAGGTGTGTGGGGTAAGGTCTCTTTGTCTCTCACATCCTTTGCATTCTTACTTTGTTGCAAGGTTTTGTATTTGTATGTTGGCGTACCCTGTGTTGTGGCCTCAATGTTCATACCTCCTCCTACTCTACAATGGCATGAAGGCGATACCTGGACCTCTCGTAAGTTTCGTAGGGAGTCTGAGAGTCTATTCTAGGTCCAAGGCACTAAAATTACTCCTCTTCTCAACTGGGGTTGTATTTTCTATTCTAGTAAATTCCTTGGGTCATTGGTGGGGCATGTCCCATCTAGCACTCTCACCTGGTTGTCTTTCCTTTCTTGTTCCCTTACACATTGTGTTAGTCAGTCTTTTGGTATCTTTTCAATTGGAAAAAGGATTATGTGGTATCTGGTTTTGTAGTGTTTCTTGTAGGTACATGAACAGATTCTTCTTGGTCTTCACCCTTAGCCAACTGTTAGCCTCTCTCAATTTCAGTATGCCCAAGCAACGGGGCCAACCCCATTAAGGGAGGGGCTAGGATGCCCAGGATGGCACCCCGAGCTTGGACACAAATCATCCTTCACCAACTCAACTATCCACAAAATAGGAGGTGCATAAGCTACTTCTCTTGCTCTCTCTCTAGGCTACTTGGAGGCCTCTGCTTCTATGGAATCCATTGTTGAGCAGCTACGACACATCCAAATTGATTTGGACATATTCAAGGAACACTACTATGATGATCAAAATGAAATATCGACCTATCTTACTAATATTCAA
This sequence comes from Pinus taeda, assembly GCA_000404065.3. Lineage (NCBI taxonomy): Eukaryota > Viridiplantae > Streptophyta > Pinopsida > Pinales > Pinaceae > Pinus > Pinus taeda. Next base: position 8,813 of record APFE031595468.1, on the reverse strand, counting down.
TACAATCAAAATGAAATTATGGCTCAACTAGATAGTCTCCATCGTAGTCATCGTCGCACCAATGATCATCATTGCAGCTTGGAAGCACGAGTGGAACATTTCCACATTCATGATCATGTTGGTTACTTCGCATCTCCCCATGAACTTCCCCCCTGCCCCCCTCCTTCATATGTTGTTGTCAATTTTGGTCTCCCTTTTTGTTATTCCTAGTATGCTACAGTTTCAATGCCTTACGAAAATAATGTATGTGAAGTGCCCATTTTGGTATCCTCTAGTCCCCAATCTCAAAATTTCTGTTCGTAATTAGAGTGCGAGGACTATTGAGACCGATTTTGTATGCTATTCTATTTTAAATTTCTAATGAAAGATTTTTTATCAACAAAAAAAACAACAAAATTAAAAATAAAGCTATAATTTAATTAGTGTTTGTGATTTTTAAAATTTTAGCAATGTGAGATGTGTCAAGTTGTAAGTGTTTTAATGTTGATTATTGATTTATGGCTATAGCAATTTACTATCCATTTAATTTGTATGGCTACAGTAGAATTTATCCTCGTTTATAAAGTATTGATCACCATGATATAATGTGTGTGTATTGTTTTTCTTAAAAAAATGATTTCAATGGTTAATAAACTCATTAGAGATACGTTGAAGGAGATGGAAGACAAAATTAATGTTTTGTATTCATCAAATTATTTGTGCCTTGTTATTTGAATTCATCGAAGCATTATATTCCCTTGAACACAAAAAGATATATATCCTTGACAAAGAAGATGAAACCTAGAGATTAAAGAGGCATCTTATCTCTTACTCGCATGATGGTTAGTAACCCGAAGTCTACTATTTATTTTTTATGTTTGTCTTAAAGAATAATGGATGATACTCATTAACACTTCCATTTCCAATTAAAATTGAATGAAGATGGCATAAAACATCTATGTCTTTTTACTTAAACCAAATGATTACCATTTCAATGATTGGTTGTGGATGATTAAGACGGTGGAAGGTCGGATCTCTATTTGGACCAATAGGATTTTGTTAAGATGTGAGCGCATAGTCTTGGTTAAATCAATTCTTGTAAGTATGATTGTTTATTAGACCTCAATTACATGGGTTCCCAAAGGTATTTAAAAAAATATTCACAAGTTGATTTTTCATTTTCTTTGTTTTGGCATGAAGCATAACAACGGATGGAATTTAGTGGCATGGGATCAGATTGTTGCTCCAAAAGCTTTTGTAGAATCACAGTTTAAAAATATGCACTATTTTGGTCATGTATTGGTTGCATGAAACTTATGGGACCTCTAATAAGGTTTATGAAAGAACAAAATGAAATACAAATTTAAACAAAAACATAAAGCTACAATGAAAACTAAACTTCAATTCATTAATAACAAATATTGAAAATTATTTACATGTAGAATGGAAACAAACTAGCTTGGCGATCGTAGATATCTTTGATTCTGTTGGCCATTATTTTAATCTTTCAAAATAGATCTATGGAACTAGTTTGCAAATTCTCTAAAAAACACTCTGAAATTTCAAAACCTAATTTTTTTTTGAAAATAATAAATTGTGTTAGAAATTAATAAATTGATTATCCAGAAACTATAATGGATATTCCACTCAATGGTTCATCACAACATATATGATAATATTATATTAAAAATATGATATTCTACACTATTATAATTTTATTAAACTTTAAGATCTATAGATTTAACTATAATTAGTGAACGCATGTGAATGGAAATCATGCAGAAAGGTAGAGAATGAGAAAATAATCTTACACACACACATAAGACACAATTTATGCTCTTTGGGAAACCCTTTTGAGAGAAAACACAGTTTGAAGGTGAGGTTGCTTCACTCTCTTTCTCTGCCTAGAAAGATGGTTGTAGGTATAATGAAGTAATGCATGTGGCTTGTGGGTTGCTACAATGCATAAATCCTCTTTGTGGGATCTACCTCCTATTGCTCTTGGTTATCTTTGCTCAGCTATGGAAAAAAATGCTCTCGGAAGAATGGAATTCTTCTTCCTCCTAGTGGCTCGGTTATAACACAACTCAATAGCCTACTAGTAGTTAATTTTGACTATGTCAACTCTTAACTATAGTTACAATATAGACGCTTATAGAGTCTTTTACATCCTGTGGCCCATGGGATGCTACAATGCACATATACACTTTGTGTTCTATACCTCTCATCGCTCATGGCTATCTTTTCTCAGTGATGGAACAAAATTATCTCGAAAGAACGAAATGTCTCTTCCTCCTAGTGGCCTAGTTATAACACAGTCCAATAGCCCACTAGTGGTTCACACTGAGTAAATTAACTCTTAACTAGAGTTACAATATAAACTCTTCTAGAGTCTTTTACATCATAATCGTGTGGCTAGCCCCTTTTCTATGAATAATGGGGCTTGGCGCTACATCGTCTCAATCTGTAGGTGTGAAAACATGAAGGTGAATTGAGTGGAATAAAGTTTGCATACAGAATCCAATTAACATGCTTCTTATGTCATTGGAAAATATTTGTGTGTATAATAGCATGAAATAGAACCTATACGCCCTAAAAAATATGTACTTTATGTGTTGATGGAATCAGAAACTTTAGGATTATTTCAATATTTATAGGCTCTACTTCAATTCTTGTGCATGATATGTGATGTTATATAATAATCCCTTTTGTAAGAATCATTTTAACCATTTGTATTGTTTCATTATGAAAAATGAGTATACATCATCTAATATACTACATGTCATGGATGGAGGGACAACAAATACATTTCTTGAATTACATCCATATAGAAAGATGTCAATATAAGATCAAAACACTTCTATAATGAATTTCATATATCTATATATATATATATATATATGTGTACATAAACATTGAAATTTTTAAATATTAATTGTAGATAAGAACGAAATACTCTTACAAAAATTATTTGAAATTTATTTCCTTTTTTAGGAGTTGAATTAACATGGATATATTTTGCAAAATAAACTAATATAGTACTCCTATAAAAAAAACTAAATTTTAGTATATAGTTATGATAAATTTCAAAAACAAAATTTACAGCGTTCTCCATCTTCGAGCGAAACACGGGGACTCCTTTAACACCCAAAATGATCTCGCTTGCAAGATCTTCAACCGTTAAAAAATCTGCAACAGACTCACTCTCACTAGAACGATAACACCATAGAAAGTTAAAAATTCTGCAACAGACTCTCACTAGAACGATACGACGATAGAGAAAGTTAAAAATTCAATTCTGCAATAGACCCTCTGTGATCACCGTGGTGAGGAGAGGTACAGATTTAAATTGGGTGAAACTTTACCGAGGTACGGATTTAAATTGGGTGAAACTTTACCAACACGAAGCGGGAAGATGGAAGGTTAGTAAGCTAGTTGTTATATTTAATATATCTTTTTGGTGCTTTAATATTTATTATTAAATTTATTTATTATCTTATTGATAGTTTATTTGGGAAGTATATTAACTCACCTTATTATATTTAATATTTAATATATTTTTTTGGTGTTTTAATATTTATTATTAAATTTATTTATTATCATATTGATAAGGTTATTTTTTTGTTTTTTTATTTTTATTTTGAAGTGTATTAACTCACCTTATAGGGTCATATTAGGTATGAAAATGTTCATTTAATTTTTTATTCAATAAAGCGAAATTATATTTTTTTAAATTTTGAAAGGTTTTGTTAAAAATTTCCTATCCAATTTTTCCGATAAACACTTTACTCAACGGTCTTAACAATATGAATAACTATGGAAATATCCAATTACAAAAATAATTATATTAAAATAAATTGAATATATTTATTTATTCTTTTATTTTTACAAAACTTAATAAGTGGAATAGGTAAAGTGGGTAAAGTGTCCACCCCAAAAGTCAGACAATTAATGAAATTTAGCCCCTAATAATGGGTAAAGTGTCTACTGCGAAAGTCGGACAAGATTACTCTGAGATTGTTCCCTCGAAATTTTGAAAATACAATATAAATAATCGTCTAAATCTCTACTTACAAAAAATATTATATTAAAAGAGATTCAATATTTTTATTTGTTAATTTCTTTTTATACCTGTTAATAAGTGGAATAAAGTTGATTAGTGGATATTTAATATTCAGAATTTAATTGTTTTTAATAAATAGTTTTGGTTTAATGTGAAATTTTAAGATTTTTGTTTTTGGTTTTTAAATTTATGTTTTCTTTTAATTATTTAAAGATTATTATATTTTTAAAAATTAACATTAGATTAGAATTGTTTCTTTAATGAAAAGTGGCTGAGTTTGTTTATTTTTATAACAAATTAACGAGTCGACAAATAAATTAATAAGAGCATTACAAAATTAGTAACTAGATAAAGTGATTTAATAAGTCGATTAATTTAATACTTTCAATGGATTCTTTTAGGGTAATTAAGCTTAGTATGATAGAAATATTCTAACATAATGTTTAACATTTTGACTAAGTCAAATTACATAAAAAAATAAAATAAACATAAAAATGACTCATGGTATTGAGAAACCATGGTAATCATGTGGAATATAGCCTATTTAAAGGGGAAAATTAAATTAGCCTAGAGCCATCCTAACTCTTGATCTACCAATCCTCTGGGGGCTTCCAAGTTAAGATGGATATAGGCTAATTTAACTAATAAATAAAATGACCCAAAAATTTATCCTTGAATTTTGGAAAAAAAAAAATAATTCACCTAAATTTTTATCCTTGAATTCTGGAAAAAATCATTTTGATTGTTAGTTAGACTCCCTAGTTTTTGTGAATTGAGATAAAGCTCCATTCTAATTTATTTGTTTTTTTTTAATTAAACTCTTTATTTGATTTACTTTACTTTATTTTTCTTTTTAATTTTGTAATACCCCTCCCTTGTGTATTAAATTATTTTAAGCAAGAGCTAAGTTAAAGCTAGTTGTGATATCCTCACTTGTGTGTTAAATGTTTGTAAACCTAAGCTGAGGACAATTAGGTGATATGTAATATGAAAAGAAAATGTGTTATTAAATAAATTACTAAAGTAAATCGCTTGAACGGTGGAGCACCAAGAGAGAGGAGATTCTTGCCAAATCCCATGAGGAATGGGATAGAGATGAATCCTTCATGATAAAGCTTCTAGATGTGATTCTAGATAAGCTTGGATGGATTAAAGATCCATTGGACATAAAATCTTTGCGGGAGATAAAGGCAAGATTTTATGAGGAAAAGCTTCGTGGGAGATAAAGACGAGTTTTTCCAAAAGAGAACTAGGCAAATGGAAAACTCTATAAAAGCAGGACACCGCTAATGGCAACTAAATTATGAAAGATGCTATTAAATACCCAGTGCACTGATCAATTGAAGATAAATTTATCCTTGGCAAGATCTTCGGCTCGGGGGGAATCAGAGGTGATTCATGACTCGGTGGTGGTGCTCCTCCTTCCAAGTGAGGTTTTAGTTGGTGTCAGATGTGTGAAATGGTTGTATGATGATTCTTACTCTCCCTATGTTATAGCTCCAGTTTGTTTATGAGAAGAGTTCTTAATTTTTCTTCGCCATGAGAATGTTTGATGAATAGTATATGCTTATGTCTTAATAGATTTAATGATGCTTCCATCTAATCTCATGAGATTCACTTGCATGGTATGTGTTTTTTGTTAATCCTTACATGTTATGAGATTAAAATCA
>APFE031595466.1:0-28870 GCA_000404065.3 Pinus taeda | reverse complement strand
ACGGTTCATTCTCTCCGCGGTATTACCGACCCTTGATCCGTGGCTTGACACCCGATTGGTCCATGAATTCTATTTAAAGCGCATGGAGGGTCATTTGTAGGTTAACCGTGCATGAGAGAAGCTTATGTAAATTTTCATTCTTTTATTAATAAATTGCCTGTAGTAGCCACGTTGGCGCAGGCCGTGGACTGTTTCCCTCTCTGAGGGTTTTAACCACGTCAAAATACTGGTGTATTGATTTGTGATCTGTTTGTGAGCGGTGTCCTTTTGGTGTTCTGTCTGAGGAACTTACCCTGTAAATTCCTACAATCTTGTCATATCAAGTAAAAAGCCATAAATCACCCATTCATCTCCCATCATTACACAACACCCTTCTCAAATTTCGAATTCATTGTTGAAATTGCCCAACTCACATCCATTCATACCCTAATGGTCACTTCACTTGTTTTTCCCCTCACTCTCGTTTATAATCTCACCGAAGCCATTATCCGAAACCCTGACTCATACCTTGTAAAGAAGCAAATTATGAGGTGAAACTTCTCAACCATGGGCATCATAGTAAGAACAGAACCAAATGGAAGAACATTCATGGAAGGATATCTGCAGGTGAAGGAAATGCTGCAGAAAGCAAAGTGGCTAGAGTTCGTGGAAAAGTTTGATGGTTTTAATAAGGAAGTGATTAAATCATTTGCCAGAGCTTTTGATGGCATAGAGGTTGAAATTGGAGAAATCAAGTTTGCAGTGACAGAGTTTCTTATTGTTGAAGCTACTAGAATGTCAAGAGTTGGAGAGAAATGGTTTAAGAATAGGGGCATTGAAGGAGAGGAATGTAAGACCTTCTTGAAAAACCTAGGTATGGATATCATTATTTTTAAGGAAGGAATTCCTAGTACAACGCTTAAGGGTAAATGGAGAAATTTGTTGCTAGTAATTCAGAAATTTGTCACATGTGAAGGAAGACTTGGTTGTATGTTCTTCTACCACATTCGTTTGATGATGCATTTTCTCGAAGAGAATGAAATCACTCTTCCTTATTTTCTATTAAATAGATTAAGGAAAATGTCTGGGAATGTTCATAAATGGATCCAATTCATAGAAAACACCATGTATCATCACATCCTTATAAAAATACTCATTGAATTTCATCATGAAAGACTAGGAGATAATTGGGATAGATTCCTAGTTATAAATCATTTTAAGGAGGAGGATCAAGAGTCACCTAGCAGCAACAAAGAAAAAAGAGGAAGGAAGAGAATATCTGAGAATCCTATTAAAAAATTACCTCAACAACAACCACAAGAACAGTTAGAAGATGAGACTGCTATTTCAGAAATTCTAGGAAGCCTTAAAAGGAAATTTGTTAGAAGAAAGAAAGCCAATAAAAGGGAAGAAAGCACATCCAAGAAAATAGAGGAAGCTAAAACAGAGAAGAAAATATTTAAAACTAAAAACCTGCTTCCATAAAATGTAAGAAGAAGCACCAGGCTTAATAAAAAATCATCTCAACAATCTACATATGTTGTTAATTTGGAGGGAGAAGAGAAAATGGAAGTTCCATCACCTACTGTCATCTCACCCATTCATAGCCCAGGATGAAGAACACCAGAAATAGATCCAGTACAGCAAGAAATCTACGACTACATTGAGTCTCTAGAGAGGAGAGTTGTATAAAAAGCATCTTGTTCTATAGTCCATGAAAAAGAAATCCAGTCTAATAGTCCATAAGAACCTCCACTTGTGAAAACTCTGAAACAAGAAGTATTTGAGTTGGAGACATTGAATAGACATCTGAAGAAGGAACATGAAACATTAAAAATACATAATGAGATACAAAGGACTGAGAATGATTAGATGCTTCTACATATGGGCTTATGGTATGAAAATAACAAGAAGTTAAAGAAAAAGAATGAATCTCTAAGAAAGAAGGTCATGAGTCTAAAATGCAGGATTTTGATGAAGAAGCCCAAAATGAAAGTTGTAAGAAAGAAGATAAGAAGGAAAAAATTGGATGTTTTGGCCCAAGTTTCTGAGAGAGAGCAGTGGTTGAGAAAGTCTTCCAGTTTTTAATTTTTGAATTAGAACATGCAATGGCCTCCATGTGGGGGAATGTCGAGCCTCATGATTGCTTCATTTTGAGACTCTCCCTTACCTATTTTTCCTTTCCTTGACCATCATCATCAACTCAATAGGCATCAAAATACAAGGTTTTTGACATGGTAAGGTATTTAATTGTCTTATCTTTCATATTTCACAATGTTCCTTATTATTGAGTTAATATTTGTATTGGCTACTGAATTTGCACAATTCTGCAACTAATCTCTGTTTCTATAGCTGATTCCATGGTTTACTAGGATTAGAGGTTCCAGCGAAGTGGAGAAAGATATGGATATGTAGAGATTGATCCCTTTAATGATTTCCTCCTATTCAAGCAAACCATATCATCAAAAGGATTGTTTGATTGCATAGTCAAAGGGTAAAGTCAATGTGGTTGTTGAACAAGCGAGTGAGAGTTCGAAATCCCTACGCTTCATGATTTGCTTTTCCAAATAAAAAATTGTTAGCAACGATATATCAATATTTGTCAGACGCTTAATTTAGAAATTTGTTAGCTAAGGTAGGCGTAAAAGTCTCGAATAATTATTGACACGGGCTTTTATAAATACCGTGCAACAAACATGAACAAAAAGGTTAATTTTTATGTATGTGACAATAATCTTTTAAGACTATGTTTTTACTTTGTTAATTAAGAAAATCCTTTGATGTTTCAATGTGTAGCTGACTGTTCGATCGAAGTTCTATGACCGCTTGTTTGTGGAGGGCCCTTGCAAACAATCAAGGTTCTGCGTTTTCATCACTTTTCTTTATCGTTTCTTGCAGTTGTTCATACATTTTAGAATCATTTTGTAGTCTTGATTTCAATCAGATAGTGATAGAAATATTTCATTAATCATTCCTTTTTCAAGTTGATTTATAATGATGCTAATGATAGTGTAATCGCTTTTCATAGATTTCCTTATGATTGCAGAGTGTTTCATTTCAAAGCTTGATAGATTTCCTTATAGTTTCATTTTACAACATTTCATTTCAATGTATGTGTGATTTATTTATGGTTTTCATTTCAAAGCATGAGTGATTGATAAATAAGTAAATGTGTGGTTTTCATTTTGAATAGAAGTTAATTTCATTTTTGTTTTTATACAAAGGATTGCTAGAATGTTAGATGATTAATTCTACTTTTAGAGATTAAATTTGTGTTGCAATAGATCTGTTAAGTTTTATTAATAAGATAGTTGGAGTTTGCTTCAAGTTTCATTTTGCAAGTGTGAAGAGCATTTTTTATTTCATTAGAAAGAAGTAGGAATATTCAATGTGTTAAATCCATTTTATTTGAAGAGTAAGATAGGAATAAATTACATCCTTAAATGTAATTTTCAATAAATCAATCATGCATGTTAATAATATGATTTAATAAAAAGGAATTATATCATATATAGTGCACTTGCACTTCACAAGTTTACCAACTCTAGTCGATAATTCATGTAATAATTTAAGACAATTAAATTGACAAACAAGAGCCACACGGAAACCTTGAGGTTGGAGGGAGAACCTCGTGTGACTAAGTGGGAGGATTTCAAAACCCTCATTAAGTCACAATTTTATCCCATTGGGTACGTGGAAGACCAGTGGATTCAGTGGCATTATTTCAGGTAAAAGCCCTGCCAAAGCATGCAGGAGTACACCATAGAATTCAAAAAGATGGCTATAATGTTGGGTATCTCTCCAAAGAACCTAGGTGTACTCCTCAAATATTTGGGGGTCTGCACCGCCATTTGCATGAGAAAATGACGTTGTTCAAGCCCAAAATGGTGGACAAGGTTTATGTACAGGCACAATACCTGGAGAACATAGGCCTGAAAAGAGCACAATCAAGTTGATTGAAACAAAAGGAGCAACATGATGCTTCTAAGGAGGGGAAGAAGAAGCAAAAAGTGGGGAAAGGTAAAAAGATGACATCCACAACAAACAAGTGAAAAAATCCTGGCAACCACTGCAACCACTGCCACATTGATGGTCACACAAAGGAGAAGTGCTTGAAGTTGCATCCAAAGCTAAACACAGAGAAAAAGAAGAAATATAATAAGAAGAAGAATCTCATGGCCACTGATTCGAGCAACCAAGTTGAAAGCAACTCGGATGTGGATGAGAAGATTGTATGTACATCAATGCAGAAGGAGGTGAATCTAAGTAGCCTTCAGCAACAGGAAGAGAAAGAAATGAACAAACTCTTCCATGTAAAGATACAGGTCAAGAAGATGAAGATTAATGCTCTATTTGATTTAGGATCGTAGGCAAATCTCATTGCAGCAGATCTGGTCAAGAAGTTAGGGCTGGAAGTTCATGATCATCCAAACCCATATCCACTAGGATAGGTACAATATGATGTAGAGCTGGAGGTAAAAAAATAATGTAAAAGTAGATTTGCTAGTAGTGTTGATTTTATTGATGAAGTAGATCTAGATGTGGTTCCCCTTGATGTATGTGGAGTTTTGTTAGGGAATCCATACATGTACATCCGTGATGCAATATTCATGAGAAGAGCTAACCAACACCAACTCATCAAGGATGGAAAATTGTTCATCATCAACGCACACAAAGGCAAGTCGAAAATTTCACTAGTAAGTGCCAACCAAGCCAAGGAATTGATTAGTTCTAGCAAGAAGTATGTTTTATTGGTTTTAAGATAAAGTCGGTGTGTAGAGGAGTCAATAAGAGGAAAGTCATCTCCAGAGGAGTGTACTAAGAAACAAAAAACGACAATTGGAGGAGTTTCTATAGGCATACAAGGACGTGTTCTGAGAACTTAAAGGGTGAACCCCTAAGAGAGAAGTGGAGCATGAGATCCAACTATTTCGAGACTCCCCATTGCCAAATATTGGGTTGTACATGCAAGCTATTATAGAAGAAACTGAGGTGAAGAAACAATTGTAGCAGCTGCTGTAATAGGGTGTCATTCGATCAAGTACATCACCATATTGGTCACCTATCATCATTCTACCAAAGAAGGATGGGACTTGGCATATGTGTATATATTACAAGGTGTTGAATAAATTCACGCTCAAGAACAAATACCCCGTGCCCAGGATAGATGACCTGCGAGATCAATTGCAGTAAGAAAAGTATTTCACCAAGCTGGACTTGAAGTCTGGATATCACCAGGTTCAAGTCAAAGAAGAAGATACATGAAAGACCACCTTCAAAACTAGGCAAGGTTTGTATGAGTGGTTAGTTATGCTATTTGGCCCATGTAATGCACCAACTACATTTATGAGATTAATGAATGATGTACTACGCCCTTTTATAGATTCATTTGTTATTATCTATTTTGGATGATATACTGGTATATAGTGCTACTTGGGAGGAGCATATTTCACATTTGATGCAGGTGCTAGAAACATTAAAGAAGCACCAACTGCTAGCAAATCTCAAGAAGTGTGAAGGAGGCCATCATGGCTTAAAAAATTATAGAGAAGATCAAGTAGATCCATCTACAGGTACAAGAAACATTGCAGAAGTCATAGGTGAAGTATAAGGCCAGGCATGATCAACAAAGAACAAAGAAATCATTCAAGGTGGGAGATAGAGCATGGCTATAGTTGAATAAGGAGAGGCTGTAGGGGTTTGGTAACTAAATTAGGGCTCTAAGGTATGGTCCATTTGAGATACTGGAAAAGGTGGGTGATAATGCCTATCAACTCAATTTACCACCATATATGTACATTTACTCAATTGTAAATGTAGAGAATTTGAAACTTTATGAGCCTTCCATGCTAGATCAAGAAGAGGAACATGTCCTACCTTCTGTGGAGGATTTGGCACCAGATGCTTCGACAGAGTTGAAAAAAGATACATTTTTGTAGAATAGGTCCTGAACTACAAGACAAGGGCAACAAGACCTCTGGCAGTTTGGGTTGAAGGGACAACTTCTAGGCAAACCTAAATGGTACACCAGAGAGAAGGTGGAGGAAAAATTTCCTCAACTCATTCAGTAAAATATTTTTGGGACCAAAATCCTCCCATAATGGGACGGTGTGATCCGAATTGGATAATTATAATATTTTTCATCCATATTGATGCATTTGGAGTGGAAAAATTCAAGGAATCAGCTCACGAAACCGTTTTTACTAGCGGGACCTAGTTTGGCAAAACGGTGTCCGAAACCTTCCAAGAGTGTTTTGAGGCTTCAAACGACATTTTTCGGGGGGTAAAAGTTTGTCCACTAGTGGTTAAACTATTCATGATATTTTACACACATAGATCTTTCCAACGACGCAATAATTGCGTCAATCAGAGTCTGTATTCAAAAGTTATGCCACTCTGAAGTTTACCTTCCTATTTTCCCACCTATAGTTCAGGACGATGTCAAGTCAGCCCCCATTATTCATGGAAAAGAGACTAGCCACATGTTTGTGATGTAAAATACTCTAGAAGTGTCTATTTTGTAACTCTAGTTAAGAGTTGATGTAGTCAAATTAACCACTAGTAGGCTATCGAGTTGTGTTATAACCAAGCCACTGGGAGGAAGAGGCATTCCATTCTTTCGAGAGCATTTTGTTCCATAACTGAGAAAAGATAGCCAGAAGAGATAGGAGGTATAGCACACTGAGAGGATCTGTGCACTATAGTAGTCCATAGGCCACATGAATTACTTCTTTGTATCTGCAACCATATTTCTAGACAGAGAAAGAGAGTGGAGCGGCCTCACCTTCCAGCTGGGTTTTCTCCCGAAAGGGTTTCCCAGAGAGCATAACTTGTGTATTATGTGTGTGTGAGCTTATTTTTTCGTTCTCTAATTTTATGCTTGATTTACTTTTACATGCATGCACTAATTACAATTAATTCTACAGATCTAGAAATTAAATAAAACAGTAATAGTGTAGAATCTTAGATTTTTAATATAATATTATTAGACCTGTTGTGACGAACTGTCCAATGGAATATCCACGACAGTTTATGGATCACCAAGTGATCCTCTTACTAACAAAATACCACTTTAGCTCTGTTATACTTTAAAGGGTACTGAAAGAAATGTTCCCATTCGTAGACCATTCAGAGAAAGGAAGCAACCATGCAGGTATCAGGGATATGTTGCAGCTATGAGCACTATGATTCAAGTTGAACCATCCTCATTCGAAGAAGCAGTAAAATAATAAGTTTGAAAGGATGCTATGGATGAGGAATATGAATCGATTATGAAAAATGATGTATTGGATGTTGTACCTAGACTAAAAGGGAAGTTTATTGTGACTGCAAAGTGGCTATTCTAGATCAAACATGGAATTGATGGCAGCATTGAGAAATACAAAGCAAGGTTCGTAGCCCGGGGATTCTCTCAGAAAGAGGGATAATATTGTGATGACATATTTGCTCCATGGCTCGATATACAACCATATGTTATATAGTTTCCTTTGTTGTGAATCGAGGATGGAATCTTCATCAGATGGATGTAAAGACTACATTCCTTCATGGCATGTTATTGGAAGAAGTATACATTGAAAAACGACAAGGATTTTAAGTGGAAGATTGAAGAAAACTTGTTTGCAAGTTGAAGAAGGCATTGTATGGTTTCAAGCAAGCTCCCCGAGCTTGGTGCGCATGCATTGACAATTACTTAGTGAAGTTGGGATTCACAATAAGCAATGTCGATCCCAACCTCTACTTCAAGGTAGTCCAAGGTATGCCATTGATTTTGGTTTTATAAGTTGATGATCTATTCTTGACAGGTAGTGAGCCTCTGATGATTGAGCGTAAGAGGAAGCTAGCCTATGAATCTGAGATGAAAGACCTTGGTCTCATGCGCTACTTTTTAGGCCTTGAGGTGTGGCAAAGGTATAGTGATACTGTCCTTTCACAAGGCAAATACTTTGTGAAGTTGCTGGAAAGCTTTGAAATGAATGAATGCAAATTCATGGTTACACCAATGGAAATGAACTTCAAGAAGTTATGTGGAGATGCTGTGGACTAGCCTTGGAGAATCCATCCAAGTATAGGCAAATGATTAGGGCTCTAATGTTCCTTGTGAACACTCATCCAGACATATGCTATGTAGTAAAATCATTGAGTCAATTCATGATCGAGCCCCGCCACACACATTGGATAACTTCTAAACACATATTGAGATATTTACATGGGTCGATCACACTTGGCCTAAGATATTCTGCTGGAGATGTTCAACTTCATGGATACACTAATGATGACTGGGTCAGAAATGTTATCGATAAGAAGAGTACAATTGGATGTTGTTTTAGCCTTGGATCTGCCATGATATCTTGGATGAGCAGGAAACAAAAGTCTTTAGCATTGAGCACTGCCAAAGTAGAATACATTGCTGTTAGCATGGCTAGTTGGGAAGCAATCTGGTGGAGAAAGCTCTTTGGAGAGCTATTTGATCAAGTTCTAGATACTACAGTGATATATTGTGACAACAAGAGTGGAATCCATTTGGTAGAAAATCCCATGTTTCATGACAAGTCCAAGCATATTGAGATTCAATATCACTTTACTTGAGACATGGTGCAGAGAGGAGCTGTCAGGCTCCATCACATATCGACAGATGAATTGATTGTCAATATTCTCACCAAGGTGTTACCAAAAGGAAAGTCCTTGGTCTTCAAAGAGTAGCTTGGACTGATGGATGTGGCCCCTCCGGATAAGGGGCATTGTTGATCGAGGACACTAAGCCAACTCTTCCTACCCTGTTTGAGCTCCCAGGGTGAGGAATCGAGATAGAGGGCTCCTGGGGTTGAGGGATCTATCGACAATAGGGCACTCCCCTATCTGTTACCCATAGGGTTGAGGGAGCTACTCCCCTGTCTGGTATTTAAAGAGTATACCCTAGTTGGCATCATACCAACAAGAATTGCTTGTTGGTAATACCGCTCCTCATTTGGCCAACCAGTTGAGAGTGTTCTTGGGGGTGTACAACGCAAGGTGATTATGTTGCAGGTGTTCTACCACGTGACTACTAAGAGTCATTATTGGGAAGATAGGTAGGCAATAGGATTCTGGGTTGAGGGTAAGCTCCCCAATGAAATTCTGGGTTGAGGGTAAGCTCCCCGATGAAATTTCGGGTTGAGGGTGATCTCCTTGATGAGATTCCAGGGTCAAGGGTGTACTCCCCTGTATGATGATTTATCTTATTGCTCGGTATGGGTGGAAGCTATTGCTCCCTGATTCTTTTTCTTCTAGATCTGAGAAAGTTTTAGCAAATAGAGTTGAGCAGAGACAGTCAAAGTATTACAATAACATGACAAGATATTGGCACGTAGAATTATTCCTAGTTGAGAGGGAGTGTTAATTTTTTCAAATAGGGTCAAATTCCACATTGGACAACTCATATGACTGAGATGATGCTTGCATTAAATTCCTCTTTATGAGAGGACGAAAATTGACTTAAAGATCATCCAATTTGATCAAGCAGAAGTTAAGTTTTGAATTATTTTATTCATACACACATTATGGAATGGGTTGGCCCTAACCAGATGGGTAGCTACTTGGGTCAACCTTAACCCCAAGCAAACCCTTAGGAAAGCCTATAAATAGAAGTGACCTCAAGTTCATTTCATCACATTGATCAAACCATTTTCTATTCTTCTCTTTTGTCCTAGTTCGCATAGGTTCAACGAAAGGAGTTTGTGCAAGGGTGCTAAATCACAGGCGTGAGGTTCGCTCTCAGTTAGGGTTTTCTGGGTTTTGGATGTTGGCACATAGTGGACAAGACAACGTCCAGAGAGCCCTAGAGATTGGTAGACAGGCTTATGAGAGCGTCTAGGAGTTCAGAGTCAGATCTGGCTGCATTAGTCCTCAGACGCTCGCACAAAGTGGTCTAGAGAGTGTCTAGGCTGTCTTGAACGCACACACAACAACTGTAAGGGAACATCCAAAGGTTTTTAGTGTGTTTTAATCTAGATGCATGCACATAGTCTTCCTAAGAGCATCCGGGTAGTCATAGACGCCCTCACACAGTGTCTGAGAGCTTCCAGGGAGTTTCAAATGCACACAAACAATTTTGGTGAGAGCGTCCAGGGTTTAGATCTAGGGCTTGACATCTTGGCCCCAATGATCTAGTGGATCTGGGTTTCTCTATGTTGTTATATATATCTGTAGATATGATTTGTTAGTATCTGTTGGAAACATATGTATTGGGCTCATTGTACTCTCTGTTGAAATCCTTTTATGATGATCTATTAAAGAAGAATATTTGAAAGCGTTTTCCCCTTGTGGGGTTTTTCCCTAGTGTTGGACCAATTTGTTGTCTCTTATGGTGTGTTGTTGTCTTCTTTGTCACTGCATATATTGTTCTTTCTTTAGTTACGTTTATATTTGATTACACTGCTAATAATTGGATGCACTGTTAATGAAAAAGTAAATTGGGCTAAAGTAACTGATACAACATAGAACAATAAAAAAGTTTAGCATATGTCACATAGCCTTCAGGCTAGTTGTTAATCCCAATTCTCCTAACCAGTCTTGAATCTGATTAAGATGTTCCATCGTTGGTCTTAAGA
This sequence comes from Pinus taeda, assembly GCA_000404065.3. NCBI lineage: Eukaryota > Viridiplantae > Streptophyta > Pinopsida > Pinales > Pinaceae > Pinus > Pinus taeda. Next base: position 18,305 of record APFE031595466.1, on the reverse strand, counting down.
TCTTTGAATTGTTGTTAGCTGAAATAATCTAGCACAAAGAAATGTGCAGGTGATTTCCAATAAAAAAGGACTTGAAGCCACTACCAAAATCCCAATTTGTTAAACTCGTGAAAATTGTGATAATAGGTCTGCTAAGTCTTTGTTCCTATAAATGTCAGATCAAATCATTCAAGAATCTCTATCATGAAAGTAGTCAACAACTTTATGTCTAGTGTTGGCCCTTTGATTAACGTGTCGAAACTGCCCATGATCATAAAAAATGAGAGTTATATTGTGCCATTCAACAAATTTGTTCTCATTTCCGAAGGGGTGTACCATACTACTAACACACTTGTTTGAACTCTGAGGCCTGAACGGGGAGATTCCAACAATTTTCAACAACATCATACAACAGGGGCTCCCCACAGATTGGACAACTAGTATGGCAATACCTCTTTTTAAGAGCGGTGACGTCAATAATCCCTCTAATTATAGGACCATCAGGATAAACCCTTTGTTTGCAAAGCTATTTGGAAGCATGCTAGAAAACAAAATTAGCAAGTGGGTAGAAGAAAGAGATAAGCATGGTAAAGAGCAAGCAGGTTTTAGACCTAAACATTCCACAGTTGATCATTGTATAACTTTAAGGCACATCATTGAAAAAAGTTTGGGATCAAAAGGAAGAAGTATTTTCTTGCTTTGTTGATTTCAGAAAGCCATTTGACTTGGTTCCTAGGGATAAACTTTGGCACAGAATGGAGGAACTTGGGGTTCCTAAACATTTGAGAGTAGCTATGCATAGGCTGTATGAAGAGGCGAAAGTCAAAATTAGAACTTCAACAAGCATTTCTCAAAGTTTCAGAAGTGATATCGGGGTAAAGCAAGGTTGCCCATTGTCTCCTACCCTTTTTTAGTTTATATATCGACAAACTTGAGGAGTGGTTAAATTCGCAAGGGGGTGATGGTATCTATTTGAGAAAGTTTGTTATAAGGCTTCTTTTGTATGCAGATGACCTTAGTCTGCTTGCTAAATTGACTCTTGGTTTGCAAGAGCACTTACTATCCCTTGAACATTTTTGTAGAAGTGTGGGAATGCAAGTCAATATTAGCAAACCAAAAGTAGTGGTTTTCTTTAAGAAAAGAAAACATAACCAACATAAGTTCTACTTTGAAGGCAACATTCTGGAAGAAGTTGTGGATTACAAATATCTTAGAATTGACTCCAACAAAAATCTAAGATGGAATGGTTATAGGAAGAAAAGAAATTTGGGGGGTTGGAAAGTATTTTATGCTTTTCAAAATAGGTGTAGAGAGGCAGAGTTATGGGACTGGAAAACCACTCAAACTCTTTTTGGGCTTCTAGTGATTCCGATGATTCTCTATGGTTGTGAACTATGGGCGAGCAGTACATCTGACATGCAGTGGAAACAAATTGAGAAAATTCAAAAGCGTTTGATTACAAACAAAGTCAAGATTAAAAGTGCAGTTCCTTATGCTATATTGTTAAGTGAAACAGGGACTGCTCCTATTGAAGCAATTGCTATGGTGCGAGTCATAAGGTATTAAAAAAATTGAGCAAATGGAAGAGGGTAGATGGCCTAAGGTTTTCTTTAATGACAAATTGTGCAAAAGAAAAAATACTTGGATGCAGCAAAATAAAAAATGGTTTAGTAAATGGGGTATTTGCTTGAACGCGTGTCCTATAAACAACAAAGAGATAAAAGCTTTTGTTATGGGAAAGTTCCACAAGCATACTTGGGATAAGGAGCTATGAAGAAAGAAAAAGTACTATATTGAAGTGTTTAATCCCACTCATAGTCATTAACCAAAAGCATACATAGAGACCAATATCTCTTGGAGAACCAAAATTCTTATTGCTCAGTTAAGGACTAATTCTCATCAACTCTGTTGTGAAACAGGGCACTGGAAAATGCCAAAAGAAGTGTGGGAGGAAAGGGTATGCATTTCTTGTTCTTCGAGAAAAGTGGAAACAGAAAAACATTTCATTTTAGAGTGTTAGGCCTTCAAAGACAACAGGGAAAATTATGCAGATATGCTGGTAGCTAGCTCTTGGGATAATCTATTTAGCGAGGGGTTTGTCAAGAAGTTGGGAGCATTTATTTTGAAGCTTCACAGAAAAGGGCCGAATACATCAAGCAGATGAAGAAGCAATCTGTCCCATAGTCTATCTTTAGCCTCATGGACGTTAAAATAATTTATTTATTTCTTTCTTTCTTCTTCCTTCTGATTCTTCAATGTGCACAGTAAGGAATGATGCATTGAATTTTGCAGTTTCAGACCTATCTTATTCAATTAAAATATCTGCATCAAGTTCACCTTGTGATTCGTTTGGGATGCCACGACTAAACTGTGTATGGTTAATTCTAGGAATGATAATAATAGGTTTCACAACATGTGTATTGAAATCCCCATTTCGGGTTCTACTATGTATATTTCATTGCAAAAATTGTCATGCTTGCAAATTTTAGTTGGCCATCCTTCTCGCCACCATGGCTCAACATTGATTCTGGATACAAAGCCAAATTGTTAGAGTTAACTGTAAAGAAACAAAACATCTTAATGAAGCCCTTCGCTCCCTTGTTGGCATTATTTCTTGCGCACTGGGACCTGTAATAAAATTTTACTAGTAGACAATTCTTCAGCTATAAAACTTTGTCCCTTTCACTACCTTTGTACTTACTTGTCATTAAACATCTTTCATCAATGTTGGGTATGCAGGGGACATTTGGGACATGGGAAAATGTCTTTAGTGCAGTTTTTTGGAAGCTTTTTCGATGGGTTTTTCCAGTGTAATTTCTTTAAAATCCAGCAGGAATTTATTGAAATCACAAGTTTGATGAGTAACTCCTATACAATCGAAGTTCCTTAGGGGTTTTTCAGAGTACTGAATCCATATAATAAAATGATATTTTAAGGTCCACGTGACAAAAAATAGTCTATGAAACCATTAGTTCCTTGTTTTTTTGTTTTTTTTTTTTGTTTTTTTTGTTTTTTTTTTTTTTTTTTTTTTTTTTTTTTTTTTTTTTTTTTTTTTTTTTTTTTTTTTTTTTTTTTTTCTTCGCTTTTTGCAATTTAATTCGATTCAAATTTTTGGCAGCACCGAATTTGTGGATCTCGAATCACATATTTGCAAAGGGGCACAAACCTGCTGTCATGGATGCACACACGGTTTTGATCATGGCGGAAGTCTACAGTCACGACTGTGTATATTATTTTGTAATAATAAATAGTGGGTACTGTAGAGAGCACAATTATAGAAAAGGACCTTAGATCATTCTTATTGCAACCAAGTAAATCTCTCCCTCTCTCATTTTGAATAAAAGAACTCAATGATAATGGGCATAGAGAGATACGATATAGTGACTTCTAATGATTATATACTATTTATTTTTAAAATTAAATTAAAAAGACTTTGTCTTTTTTGTTTTTAGCCTTTGTGGAGTTTTTTAGAAAGAAAGAAAGAAAATAAATTATTTTAACATCCATGAGGCTAAAGATAGGCCGTGGGACAAATTGCTTCTTCATCTGCTTGATGTCTTCGGCCTTTTTTATGTGAAGCTTCAAAATAAATGCTCCAACCTTCTCGACAAAACCCTCGCTAAATAGATTATCCCAAGAGCTAGCTGCCAACATATCTGCATAACTTTCCATGTTGTCTTTGAAGGTCTCACATTCTAAAAGGAAATGTTTTTATGTTTCCACTTTTCTGGAAGAACAAAAAATGCATACTCTTTCCTCCCACACTTTCTTTGGCATTTTCCAGCACCTTGTTTCACATCGGAGTAGATGAAAATTAGTCCTTAACTGAGCAATAAGAATCTTGGCTCTCCAAGAGATATTGGCCTCTATGTATGCTTTTGGTTGATGACTATGAGTGGGATTAAACACTCCAATATAGTAATTTTTCTTTCTTCATAGCTCCTTATCCCAAGTACGCTTGTGGAACTTTTCCATAACAAAATATTTTATCTCTTTGTTGTTTATGGGACACACGTTCAAGCAAATACCCCGTTTACTAAACCATTTGTTATTTTGCTGCATCCAAGTTTTTTTTGCTCTTGTGCAATCTATCATTAAAGACAACCTTAGGCTATCTACCCTCTTCCATTTGCTCAATTTTTTTTTTAAATACCTTATGAATCGCACCATAGCAATTGCTTCAATAAGAGCAATCCCTGTTTCACTTAACAAGATATCATAAGGAACTGCACTTTTAATCTTAAATTTGTTTATAATCAAATGCTTCTGAATTTTCTCAATTTGTCTCCACTGCATGTAGGATGTACTGTTGACCCATAATTCACAACCATAAAGAATCATCAGAATCACTAGAAACCCAAAAAGAGTTTGAGTGGTTTTCCAGTCCCATAACTCTGCCTCTCTACACCTATTTTGAAAAGCATAAAATGCTTTCCAACCCCCCAAAGTTCTTTTCTTTCTACAAACATTCCAACATAGATTCTTGTGAAGTCAATTCCGAGGTATTTGTAATCTGCAACTTCTTCCAAAATGTTGCCTTCAAAGTAGAACTTATGCTAGTTATGTTTTCTTTTCTCAGAGAAGACCACTACTTTCGTTTTGCTGATATTGACTTGCATCCCCACACTTTTACAAAAATGTTCAAGGGATAGTAAGTGCTCTTGCAAACCAAGAGCCCACTTAGCAATCATAATAAGGCCATCTGCATACAAAAGAAGCCTTGTAACAAACCTACCCAAATAGATACCATCACCCCCTTGCAAATTTAACAATTCCTCAAGATTGTCGATATATAAACCAAAAACGGTAGGAGACAATGGGCAACCTTGCTTGACCCCGATATCACTTCTAAAACTTTCAGAAATGCCTGCTAAATTTCTAATTTTGACTTTTACCTCTTCATACAGCTTATGCACAACTGCTCTCAAATGTTTAGGAACCCCAAGTTCCTCCATTCTGTGCCAAAGCTTATCCCTAGGAACCGAGTCAAACGTTTTTATGAAATCAACAAAGCAATAAAAGACTTCTTCCTTTTTCTCCAAAACTTTTCCAATGACATGCCTTAAAGTTATACAATGATCAACTGTGGAATGTTTAGGTCTAAAACCTGCTTGCCCTTTAACATGCTTATCTCTTTCTTCTGCCCACTTGCTAATTTTGTTTTCTAGCATGCTTCCAAATAGATTTGTAAACAAAGGGTTTGTCATGATGGTCCTATAATTGGAGGGATTATTGATGTAACGGCTCTTCAAAAGAGGTATTGCCAGGCTAGTTATCCAATATGTGGGGAGCCCTTGTTGTATGATGTTATTGAAGATTTTTGTAATGTGAGGTGCAAGAATCTTGAGCCCCACTTTAGATATTCTGCTTGGAGTTCAGCTAAGTCTTTTGCTTTTCCAACACCCAACTTCTTGATACCCATCTCTACTTCTTGTACCTTGAAGAGTTCAGTATCGATGTTGACTAAGGTTGGAGGGTCAACCTTGGGAACCTGCTCATAGAGTTGTCTTGCATAGCCAAACCATTTAGAAGTTGTAATATTATTTCCAATTTGTATCTTTTTCGGTTGGAGCTCCTTCCAAAATAATTTGGGATTATTTCTCCCAAGGAAGATTAGTTCTTCCCTCCTTGAAACCATGGAAGATTAGTTCTTCCCTCCTTGAAACCATGAAATATTCCTTTTTCTTCTTAATAACTGCTTGTAAGCTTTGAGCTTTATGTTATCCTTGTTTGACTCTTTCCACATTCTCCTTGCCTTTTTGCATTCTTCATGAAACCAAGCATTAACTAGAAAGCAATTTGTTTCAAACTTCTTAATTTTTTGTCTTTTGCACTTTGCAAGTGCACATTGAATTAAATGTGTTAATTCATAACTATGAACGCTGTGAATTGTAATTTTCTCCTTCTCGAAGAACCTCTCTAGCATCATTTTGAAGGTATCACAATTTTCTGGGGTCAAAAGAATTCTGCCTTGTGGGAGATTTTGTTGGACATGCTGAATTTTTGACTCTAATTGTTTCTTTCGAATCCAAGAGAAACATAATTAAATTGGTTTGTGATCTGATTTCAAGTCCCACAACTGATCTCCAATCAAAACTTCCTCCATTTTCTCACACAAACCATGCGAGAAAATTACATAATTTACCACACTTGCTCCATTGTAAGTATTGCAAGTGAAATTACCGGACTTTGCCCACCTAGTCAATCCATTACAAATGACTAAATCAAAGGCCCCACATAGAGTAAGCAATTGTTCACCAAAGAGATTGCAACCCTTGTCCTCTGAAATTCTTTCCCACTAATGATTGCTTTATTTTGTAAGCCAAATAGGGCCACAATCATCTCTACAACAAAGAATGCTAGCTTGCTCACTTGCAATCCTAACATTGAAATCACCCACTATAAGGACTTCACCTAGCTGCAAATATGTTGCAATATCCGCTTTTAAGGCTGCAACGGATCTTTGTGGTCAAGCCCTCTACCTTTGTAGATTTTTGAAACTTGCGGCGCAAAATAACATGCTGCGATTCTGATGTGGTTTTCATTTTTTTGATATTTTAAACCAAATGAATTGCTTATTTGAGTCTTCTTTTTCTAACTGAATGAGACGACCTTCTTTCTCCCTTACTAAAACCATGATACCCCCATGCCCTTTTCCATTCTCTGCTACCTTGTTCCACACTGTCATCTTCGAGTATGCTTCAAACAAAGGTGTCTTGCACCCTTCACGCTCACGTGTTTCTATGAGGAAAATTATGTCTCTATCTTCTGCAATAGGCCCTAACCTAGGTCCTCATCTCCATGGGTAACCTCTACAGTTCCAACAAACTAATCTTAAGGAAACCTGGGTATGACTTGATTGCTATTCATTTTGACATGCAAGACTCACATTTGAGTCTTTGTCCCTGCTTCCCCATACTGACCTTGCTTTCTGAATTCCTATTGAAGAGTTTGTTGCTTCTTCTTTATTAACACCTTGCTGCTTTGTTTTGTAAGGAGGTCCAAATCACACTATCACAACTTTTCCTTTATAAATCCATGCTCTCTTGCCTTCATCTCTTGCTGCTCTAACCTTTAAAATTTCCTCCCTTCTTTCCTCCCGTTGTTTTAAAGTTAAATCTTCTTCTAGGAAAAAATGAGAACCCCTCAAGAGATGTTTCTTGCTTAGAATGATATATTTATCACGTAAGGTAGGCATAATGAATTTTATGGGCTTGGCTCTCTCCCCGTCAAACTTACCCACCCTCCATTCTTGGCATATTTGTCCTTGCCATAGCAACTTGTCTTTCAAGAAGTCTCTTGCAAGGTCAAGAGTACATTCATTTTTCCCATAGTCTTTCACCCCTTTAGTAATTATGTTTGTTTCCCTATTTTGACTTTCCTTGCCTTCACTATCTTGCATGTTGTCAACCTGAATATTTGTTTTTCCTTCCTTATTAGCGGAATTGCTAATAACTTGAGCCCAAGTTTTGGAAACTTTGGTGGAATCTCCTTTCGTTTCTTCTCTCGCGTTCTCTTCATGGTTGTTTATTTGGGCAATCATTTTCCCTTTATCTTGGGATGATTTCACATTCACCACCTTTGTACTTTCCACTACAGATTTATTTATGTTTTGCACATCCACCTTCATGCGTTGCAATTCTGTCTTCCCTATCAGGGGAGTTTCCTGTAGCAATTCCACTTGTTCTTTTAAAACTTTATTGCTTTCTGCTATAGCCTTGTTCTTAGCTGTTATTATATGAATTTATGATCTCTTTATGAGATATGAAATAAGCTCTTTTTTCTCTTTAAGAATTTAATGCAATTTTTGAAGTGGGGTGCTAAGTTTGTTTTTGTTTTGGAATAATGGAACGAGTCATTTTTCCTTTCTTTTCCTTTAAAAGAAACCTGATAAAAATCAATATGACAAATAGGGAAAATTTATACAAATGGAGTTGGGAAAATAGGCATGGAAGAGCTAGAGGTGTTAACTGCGAGATTGAGGGAAAATTTTGGGTCCAGTGAGGGGAGAGATATAGTCGAGCCTATGTTAGCAAACGTTGATAATTTTTTTTTTCAACATCTACCAACCAATCAAATGCGTTGATTCTAGGGGCACACAAGTGAAACTTTCAAGGAAATTGAGAACCCAAGAATGTGGGAAAGATGAATAAAGTTGGTAAAAAATACGAGATGTGACAAAAAAGAACCAAAGGTCATTAGTGCAGATGAAGACGAGTCTTCAATGATTTGCACAGGGGCAATACAGTGTGCTCAAGAGAAAATAAAGAAGGGGAAGCAAAAAATCTAAGAGTGTGGCGAATATTGCCTTCGAGCATAAACCCCCACATAAGTGAGCCAAGTTAGATCAGGAAGATTATTTAAGGATAAGGGTGGGAGGTATTAAAGGTTTCTTGCATCTCTTGTTCTCTCCAAAACACCAACTCGTTAGTGACAAGTAATGAATGAATATGTTCCTTCTAACTATATATCCATGTAAACTTGATTAGGACTCCTTCAATTTCATGATGACAAATGCAAGTGGGATGAAAAGTTACAGAGCCAATTGATGATTGAAGCATAAGGCGAAAGACACAAGATGGAAAATCATATTCAAAACCGCAACAAAAGAAAAAGAAAAGCAAAGGGAAAATTCAAAAATAATGTTGAAACAAAAGCAAGGCAAAGCTTACAAATATAAAAAGTAAAAGAAGACAAAAAATTTACATTATATATATATATATATATATATATATATATAATATAATATATATTAAAGTTTTGTTTATGTACAAGTTAAGACTTCAAGGCCTAACATTTATACAAGATGAAACTCAACGTAAAGGAAAGAGTCTCGAGTCTTGCTTACAAGGTTTATGGCTTGTTGGATGACAATCAGGAAAGGATGATTGTCTTGCCAACCAACAAGCATGTGTTGTGATAAGAATGGATTGACAAGAAGCCAAAAATGTTGTTGGTTGTCTTGCATGATGTGCCAACCAATAGGTGTAGGAGCGCATACCGGACTTGAAGCGTAAGAAGACACATACAAGCCATATTCAAGGCTCACACCAAATTTTAGGTTTACATAATTTTGAACATCCTTTACCTAATAATCAAGAGAAAACATACATGCATTAGATGCATCAAATTCAAACACTCCATATTCTACGGATTTCATCGACAAAGAATCTCCTAAATCAAATGTAAAATCTTCTTTGTCGATTTCATTGAATGGTGACTCATGACATACGCCAAGAAATCATTCCCCACAATCATGAATCAACCATACATCACTGCAATCATTTTAAACGATGTCAAGCACGGGGTTGAGAAGGTCAAAATCAATCGAGGAAGGAGTATCATTACATGAGCAATCTTGAGAAGCCACATGAAAACCATGATCATTAGGTTGACTTGATTCCTACTTAAATGTGAAAGCATTCAAATCGGGAGAAACGAGGTGGTCATCGAGTGTTAGGATGTGATCGTGATCATCATGACATCTACGTTCTTAATCATAGATGGGGAATGAGTCATATGTGGGCTCCAAATAAGAGGGTTCAATGAAAGAATTAGGTAGAGACTAAGTTGAAACGAAATATTTGAGGTGACACATACGATCCTGCATATCTTGAATGATAGGCACTAAGGAAGAATGATCAAATTGTGCATTATCAAGATTAAGGTAAAAGCCAATTTTGTAGATTTTTTCTTCATATTCTAGACATGTGGTGAAGGTATATGAATCTAGGCTTCATAAGTAGAAATATTTAAAAAGATATCACATAATTGAATAAATTGTCGACATGTTTCGAACCAACCAATATGATTCATCGACATGACAAATTAGATGAAGAGAAATTGATCTAAAAAGGGTATAAAAAGAGGGTGGGGAAAGGTAAGGTCAAAAGTCAAAGAAACTAGCCATTAGAAACTAATCACAAGAAAAATAATATCAATAAAAACAACAAATAATAATAATAAAATCATTAAAAAGAAAATGAATAAGAAAATAAATAAAAAATTTATGTAATAAGAGAATTAAGGACAAAATACAAATAATTGAATGATGAGAAAATAGTAAAATAAAAATAACGATAAGAATAAAAATAAAAACTTATAATTCTAATTATATAAATAACAAGGGTCAAAAAGTACAAAAGAAATAAATTAAGGACCAAATAATAATTAATAATAATAAAAGAAGAACTTAATTCTAAATAAAATAAAATAAAACAACCTAGAATAAATAAAAATATATATAATCCCATTATGAATAAATAACATATATAATTATATAAATTATATACAAAAATATAGTGGGGGATTACGGCTAAGGGGTCAAAAATAAATAAATAAAGTTATTATAAATAATACGAAATGAAAGGAGAAGTTAAAATAAAAATATATAAAATAAAAGGGAAACTAGGAAGGAAGACAATAAAGAAAAATGAATTTCATTGATTTAGATAAAGCAAGATAGAAGACAATTAAATAAATAAGAAAGAAAAAAAGGGGAAGACAATCAAGGTGAAAAGAGGAGAACTAACAATTAATAAAAGAAACCTAGAGTAGAGGGAAGGGATCCAATTTTTGGGCCAACCGTCATCCCTGTTAAGATTGTTGGCTACACGTTTCTCTATCTCAATGGTTTCCCTGAACTTTCTGTGATGACAATGAGAAACCTTATAATCATTGTTATTATTTTTCTTGTGATTAATTTCTAATGGCTAGCTTCATTGACTTTTGACCTTACCTCCCCCCCTCTTTTTATACCCTTGTCGAATCACTTTCTCTTAATCTAATTCGTCTTGATGATGAACCACATTGGTTGGTTCGAAACACATCAACAATTTATTCAATTATGTGATGGACTCATAATACTTCTTTTTAAATGTGGTCAAGGATTTAAACACTCTTTTCCTCTAGTTGTCATCAATAGAGACGAGGCAAATGGTCATATCAATGCAGATAAGCGGTTAGTTTGGTAGGTCGAACAAATTTAGGAATGAGATTGTAATGCTTGACAAATCTGAGGTTGAAAGAGCAGATGCTTTCACATTTTTTCAAGTGTAATTGATTTAAGTCTCTAAGGTGATTTAAGGGATCCTCGAGCTTTCCAAAGGTGAAGGTGAACCAATATGAAAGCTCATGCCAAGTGGAGAATGATTCATTAGGAAAATCAACAAACAAGGAAGCAACATGTCCTTGAAGGGAGTTTGAAAACAGAAGCATGCAATTGTCATTTTCATTGATCTTGAGGATCATGCGTGTATTAGAAAATGCATGAAAATGCTCATTCATGGTAACATTCCTGCCACCATAAAACAAGGGAAAATGATGTTTGAATTTAAGAGGTAAAGTCTTAACATGAGGCGTAAGTTTCAAAGGTGAAGGTGTAGGCCAAGGGTAAGGGTTTATGTCTTCCTCCGAGGAGAATATTCGATGGCGTAAAACAATCTTATTAGGGTTGTAAGAAGAAGTGGTTAGCAGGTCACAACAAATTAAAAAACAATTAATAATAGCCATATTTATTTAAAGCAAAGTAATGTGAAGAACCAAAAGGGAGCAAAACTAATCGCTCCCCAATATGGTCACCAGAAAGATGGCAATGTTTTGAAATGGGTTGCTTTGGACACCAACACCTTTGAACTTCTCGACAATTTGTGAGAAGCATTGGGAGCACTTGCCCTGGGTTTTATAGCCACATGATTAGGATCGAGTCCATGCAAAGAATGGGAGAACCCAGACCTATCGCTTTTATCAAGAGAATTGTGGCTCACGATGAAAGATACTAGAGCACACGCTGTCATCTATGTCAAAAGTTGTAGCTCTTTAAGAACAATCCTAAAGCTACTTCATTGAAGGGAAGAAAAACAAAAGAAACAACTATCCTAACCCTAAATACTATACAAAAACATGGAGTGCAACATTTCTTTTTGCAAGAATGACAAGTGTAACCATCTACTCTTTAAGTGAATATTTAAGTCATTAAATTAATAAAATTAATGATTGAGAGCATTAGTTTGAATATTGTTTTTTTCTTCCAATGTTTAATTGTTATTTTTTATTTATATATTTGAAAGGTTAAACCTTAATGAGTCATATGGAAGATAATTTGAGTGATATTGAATAAGATTACCTTACAAAAAAATAAATAACAATTAAAAAAAAGATATTGTAACCCAAAGAATATAAAAGTCTTGAAATTAAAATACAAGAAATTGCATGCATGTAGAACTAGGAAACAATAAACTTTAAAAATCATTATATACAAAGTTAAACCTCATTACATATACAAATAGTCACATATTAAACAAATTTAAAATAAAAAGAAAAAAAAAATGTGTTATTATGTACATATGGGTTGAAATATAAATGTACCAAAAAAAGACAATTAGCGATATACAACAGACCATGAAAATGGCAATGCTTAAAGTTCAAATGGTTGGAATTATAAATAAAAATAAAACCAAAACAATGTGATAACATTGACAGAGAGAGTTTGAACCAACGAAAACTGTTTTCTTTCATTGCCTCAAACTTTCCATATAAGGCTATGCATGAGAGGGTATAAGCATATGAAAGAAGGCCAACATAGTCACATTCAAATAGATCAATGGCCTGAAGGAGAATCGTATCCCTTCATTGCACCACTAATTCATAGAGCTCTGCTTCACATCCTTGGGCTGACTTGAAAGGGGGTTATTCAGGTAGCATCTGGGTATCAGAAGTGGGAATCCTTTCAAAAGTGCAGTCGCCTTCCTCTTATAGATATATTGTTGGTTAATCAATGGTACATATCACTCCTGGGTAGCTAGATCAATGATTAGATCAATCTTGAACGATTTCCTCTGTTAAACATTTCAACCATTTAGTAATTGTCAAACATTTTGTTTAAAACTTTATCATTCTTTCAATCATGAGAAATACACATTAATATATGATGATGACATTGTTGTTCCCTTCTAAAAATGCTGAAGATTAATTTAGGTTGCTTCTCGTACTGGACACTTGAGAGGATCCTTTATATTTAGACAATTTTTCTATAGAACTTACATAACACTATGTGCCTTCACGTTCATCGTTCAATTGCATCGTAGCTTATATTGAGTTTTTCAGTGAGCATTCACATATTAATACATTGGTGAACATGATAGTATGTCACAAGAATGAAAAGTCCGATGTTTTCAAAGAACCCGTTCCTCATAGGTCATTACAACCAATATCCATTTTCAACTTGCCTTGAGAGAAACTGCACTAGAAAAATACACATAATTGCTTGAAAATGAGGTTCCACGTTGTGTTTCTTATAGAAATTCAGCTATGCAATTCGACCTTCGCCACCATTTTTCCTCTGGCACTAGTCCCTCATCCTTCTCATGTTTTAGATTCCTTATGTCATGTAGCCTTCGGGTTGGTTTTTAACCACAATTATCCCAGGGGAGGGTGAACCAGTCATGAATTTGATCACAAAGTTCCATCATTGATCTTAGGATCAATAAACTGTTTTTAGCTGAAATAGTCTAGCACAAAGAACTGTGGAGATGACTGCCAATAGAATAAAGGACTTGAAGCCAGTACCACAATTCCAATTTATGAAAATTGTGATAATATGTCTACTAAGTCTTTGTTCCTTTAAATGCCAGACCAAATCCTTAAAGAATCTCTATCATGAAAGAAACCCTTGACTTTTTTTATCTAGTGTTGGTCATTCAAATATCATGTCCAAACTGCAACGATCATCCAAAATGAGAGTTACATTGTTTCATTCAGTGAATTTGTTCTCATTTCCGAAGGGAGGTACCATACTACTAGCGCACTTGTTTCAACTCTAAGGTATCAATGGGGAGATTCCCGTCTATTCTTGTAACAATCCCTGGCTGATTTTCCATGTAAATAAAATAAGACCAAGGTGGTGGGACACGTATTTGAAGTTGAATGGAGGGAGAACATCATAGTGGGCATCACTTGTGGTTCAATAATGACTATGGAAATTAGAAAAGGCAAAGAGAGAATAATTGACTTTTAATTATACAAATAAAGGAAAATAGGAGAAAAGGAAGGTGAAGGGACACAAATTTGCATGCAAGGGAAATTAGAGGAAAAATGAAGGAAAAGACATCAATGATAAAAAGGCACCTGAGAACAAGTTGACAACTTTTGCTCATATTTTTAGCAGGACCAACAAAGGAGAGAGAATAAGCACTTGGACAAGCAAGGAAAGAAAGGGTGAGCAAGAGAAAGCTTGGACAACGACAAATAAGGACATAAATTAGCCGTGGATTGCAGTTAATATTGTGCATGTGAGATTTAACATGTTGGTTTTTGGATGCATGGTATATGCATATGATTCCTTGGTTATGTGTTGTCATTGGCATGGAGATTTTCCTGGATTGACAATGGTTTCAGCCTTGCCTTGCCATTTCCTAGATATGCATGGTGTGATGGGATTCATTCTTGGTTGAGCTTTTGATTGTCAGAAGGTTTTGGAACTAAGTGAGGTGGTCTTAGGAAAATCCCAAGGGTTAGGCGTGGATATTGTTTTCTCAAGGAAGCCCTTGAAAGGTGGGTGGAGACAGGAAAATTCCTCAAGGTATGGTGAAGGAATTCTGAGGCATCCAAGCCTAGTTTGGTTTTTTGATCTCAGCACTGGTTTAGGTGAGATCACGGTAGCTTGAGGGTGGAGGTGGTTTAACCTATTGAGTCCCTATTTGGTTATGTCTTGGTTTATCCTATGAGATCCCATATTCAAGCTTGGAATATGACGAAAGAAAGATTTGGTTCAACCCAATCTATAGTCGAGTGGTACGAGGAAGTCCTTGACTTGGTTAGATTTTGCATAAGTTAATATGAGCTATTATTCTATGGTAATTAAATAACACATGTACTTGTTATTGTGTGGATTTTATTCATGGTTTCTATTATGGTTATATGTTGGTTATTTACCTGGTTATATGATGTTCTCTAGCTATGGATCTCCTTTATGGTTTGATAATTTATTGAATTGTTGATGAATGCATGGGCTAACAAGTGTTGTTGCAACTAGCTTGAGAGGGCATTGAGCCTTCTTGGTGATTCGCAGATGAAGTGTATAAGTTTATGATTAGATATGCATTCAAGACATGTAGCTTATATGTTTACCGTATGTTTGACAAAATGTATATCATGTACTAGGCATGTATTGGTCAAGATCTTGGTTAAGTTTGATTGATTAGCCTTGTATCATGTTAATTATGATTCTAGAAAGTTCGGGGTAGTTATAGGTAGTGGTCTGGAGGCTTGCCTGAAAAATTATCATAGATATCGCGACCTCATGCACAAAACATGGGATTTTTTGTCACAACCACTGGCAGACAAGCTTATGGGTGCAGTTGGAGCCTCATAACTGCATGCAAAGTGCATCAAGGGTGTAGTTGGGGTGTTGACTTAGTGAAAAAGAGTTCCAACTTAGTGATTGATCACCTGGGGTGGTTGGCAAGCTCTTAAGTGATTTGTAGTCTCTAAGGGATGTCATTTTGTTTTCGGTTTGTAGGCTTGACTTCGATAACTAGAACTTGGAAGTCAACACTAAACTCATGTTTACCCTGGAGAGCTTGTAAAAGCGGGTAAATGTGGGAGGGGCGTTACAGGGTGGTATCAGAGCGAGGTTACAGCACTGGACCTCAGGCAAAAAGTAGATTGTTGTACATATTTGTATGTTTGGTATGCAAGCATGACATGTAATCATTGTTAAATGCATGCCTGCTATTTTATTGTTGTTATGGTTACATGCATGATAAATGCTAGTAATTAGTGCGGTTCTATGTACGTGCATCAATTAGCCATGCATGATAGTTAACTTGTTGTTGTATGTAATGTAGTCGTGTGCATGATAATTATTGTCATTGTGGTTAAGTTCTTGATATTATTATGTATCGTGCTAATATGGAATAATTTGTGCAGATGTGATAACCTCCCCTGAAATACACCGAGGTATGATTTTTATTATGCCTATATTTGATTTATCTAACATGCCATGCTTGTAGGGGAGAGAAGGTCAGAGATGAAGAGAAAAATAGTGGATTACATTTCACATGACTCCCCTTATAGGCGTGATTTGAATTCAATGGAATTGGATAGGTCAATTGAGAAACAAGGAGACGAGTACTCTCCTAATATAGCAGATACTTTGAGAAGTTTGAAGGAAAAAATCAGAAGTTGTAAGGCAGATAATATAAGGTTTATTGAGGCATAGGAAAGGCTTGCGAGAGCTCAAGAAAAGCAAGCGAAGGTTAATGTAGTCATTGTTTAGAGCCTTTTATATTTGCAGAAGCATGGACAATTGAGGATCAATCATGGACATGAGGAAAGGACTAATGGAGCTTATGGTAGTAGGTCTCAAAAAAGACACTGGTTGGAAAAATATGATATAGTCAAAGGTGGAAGATCATTGGATACATCTGAAAGAAGGTCTAGAGGATTTTATTCTAGCTCTAGTTCTAAGAGACATCATCGTCGTCACCACTATGATCCTTATAGGAGGAGTGAGAAGGGATACTTGCTAAATGAGTTCAGGAAAGCCAATCATCTTACTTTTGATGGTGAGTTGACCAAGTCAGAATATATAGAAGCATGGATGCATGGGATGAGTTTGAAGGACCCACCAGGAAGATCTTTGGATGCAAGTGACAAGGAAAATGTTCCATCTTACAAGAAGTTCAATGCAGTTGAGAGATGACATGGGTCTCAGTCTGTGGAGAAGCAGAGTAAAGCCAATGACACAAAATCATTGTGGTGTTGATATGATATTCACCCTATGAGTGACATCAGTTGAAGTTTTATTAAACAAAAGGTATTACAGACTCATGTGCTAGTGTGTGTTCTGTGTTATTTAAGCAACAGATCGATCAGATTGCCAATACACAGACATTTCAAATGGAAAGACAATAGAGAAATACAGTAAGCAACCAAAAGACACAAGTGATTTTAATAAGGAGTTCACCCTATTCTCCAGGGCTACATTTTCGGTCTAGCTTTCAGTGATGGCCTTGTTTTATTGTGTCTTTAAACAGAGAATTACAAAGCAGGGACTCAATGTGAGTTCTCTTGAAGCAGGTTTTGCTTGGCAGGGTGGTTCTTGGATTACCCAAGCCAACGGAGTATACAGTCTCTTCTTCCCACCGGCTCTGTGACCTTCTGGTCTACAATGGTAAGAGCCTAACGTGGTGCTCAACCCGGACAGATCCCTCTATGGGGTGGCTCGAATCTCTCAAGCTTGGTGGTGCTCGATGCTGCCTCTGCGTCAGTTTTGCCCTCTGTCTCGTCCAGCTTTTCTCTTGCTTTACTGTCTTCTTCTTTGTGTATTCCATCCTCCTCTCGGGATTCTAGTCTTTTTTCCTTCGTCTCTCGGACTTCACCCTGACTTAACTGTGTATTCTGTCTCTATTCATGGCTTTTAGCCATTCGTTTCCGTGCCTGTTCGGTTTCTCTTCCACCTCTGTCAATTCACCTTCTGCAGCTGTGCTTGGAGTTCCCTATTCGGCGTCAGCATGAACGCTTAGGGAGTGGCCACGTGTCCCCATCTGAACAGCACTAGCCTGCTCGTCGGTTCGTTTCTTCAGTTACGTCATGGATGCGTTCTTCCTCCACCGTGGCGGTCAAACGGATTCCAAATCCCTTTAGAACGCGACTTAATTCCCTGTCAATTCCGCTTCCTCCATTGGGCGCAATCTCACCCGTCTGATCTGGGCTCCTCTAGATCCAATGTCATACATACATCCCGCGCGATTGACTTGCTCAACTGATAACGCGCGATCAACGACGGTTTTCTCTCACCTCTGCCACCACGCATCGATCGTTGAGTGGGATTGCTCCACTTTCTCCAAAACCGTTTACCGTTTGAGGGCGCCCTGATCAATACCACTGGTTTTCCAGAGTGCGGGTCCCGCCTTTGTATGTTAGCGCTTTTCATTTCTCCGCCCGCGGTTCTCCGATTCCCATCGCGACCGAGTGCTTAAGGCTCCTCCATTTTGGCCCTGTTCGCCTAGTGATACGTGATTAGTGCTAGGCGACGCTAATCACGCATCGAAAATCACCTCATTTTCCTGATCTGGGGCTCCCAGGGGCTACTTTGACCTCCTGCACAGTCTCCATGGGCCTCGGTGAGCGCGCTTTGACCGAGGTCCTCGTCGTTCCATGCTGGCTGCCATTGCCACTAGTTCAGGGTGTTTTTGATGTTGTTTTGGATTCTTTAAAGATTTGTTTTGTCTCGATACAGTCATGGGTCTTTGACAGTCTTTTATGGTCCAATTTGGATCACGGCCTTCCTACTGAAAAAAAAAAAAAAAAAAAAAAAAAAAAAA
>APFE031595458.1:79835-133855 GCA_000404065.3 Pinus taeda | reverse complement strand
TTGAAAGTTACAGGATCCTCATGCTCATTCGGGTGGATTACTAATTATATGGGTTAACAGCATTCACAGCATTCACAGAAGGAGGAATTTTAATGTCTACTATGTTAAAGATAGTCTATAAGATATAAGGCTTTCTCATTTCATTTCTGCATTTAGTCCTTTTTCTATGTAACCTGATAATGAAAGCTCTTATTTCTCAACTTCAACTAGATAAATAAATTATCCATAAACTAACTATCAACATGTTCACATAACTGTTTTTGTTATTTTTGAATTTCTCACATTCCAAAATAAAAATAAAATGCTTACTTTTTCTGCCAAAACTTCTTCTCCTAAACTTCTTTGGGTTCTTTCCGACAGCATAACTAAATCGTGCTTTTAAGATATTTAGGAATCTATGGATTCTTATTTATATTTCTCTGCCCTGCTGCCCCGTTCCATGAATTTTATTGTCATCCAGATTAAAT
Organism: Pinus taeda; assembly: GCA_000404065.3. NCBI lineage: Eukaryota > Viridiplantae > Streptophyta > Pinopsida > Pinales > Pinaceae > Pinus > Pinus taeda. The sequence continues at coordinate 133,388 of APFE031595458.1, read as the reverse complement.
TCCAAATTTGCTATAAAAATAATTTTATACCATTCTCGCCCAATATCAATCTTTCCAGACGGTTGCAGGTGCAACATTTAGCAAGGGCTTCAATCGAGGATTGGGAACCTTTTCAGCCGGTGGTTTAGCTTTTGGAGCTGCAGAATTATCCTTGTGTTCTGGAAAATTGGAGCCTGTGATGATTATCATTAGCATATTTATTGCAGGTATTAGTCATGGATCCGTTTTTTATTTACGTGTTTTTGTCTATGAAATCTGCATGCTGAAAAATCTGTCTAACCAACCATTTTACTGCTCGGATGGTTTTAGGGTCAGTGGCCACGTTTGCTAAACTATATCCAAAGATGAAACCTTACGAATATGGTTTTAGAGTATTCTTGATAACATTCTGTTTCGTAATGGTGTCCGGCTATAAAACTGGGGAGTTCATTCACACAGCAATAAACCGCTTTATCCTCATCCTTCTTGGTGCTGCTGTTTCTTTAGTAGTTAATACCTGTATCTACCCAATTTGGGCAGGCGAGGATCTACACAAGCTGATAGTGAAAAATTTCATGGGCGTCGCAAAGTCCCTTGAAGGTCAGGGTTTTAAACGCACGGCTTGCAATTTTAGTAGCTAACCATTTTTTAGAAAAGTTTGCTGTATCATCCCACTTGTTTCTGCAAATACTTTTGCAGGATGCATTGATGGGTACCTTTCAGGATTTGAGCTTGAAAGAGTTCCCTCAAAAATTCTTACATGTCAGGCTGCTGATGATCCAGTGTACAGTGGCTATAGATTGGCTGTGGTCTCTGCCACTGAAGAGGAAACTCTGGTACACTACATGATTTGAATCATAGACGCCCTGGTGCTCACCGTTTTAAGTTTTAACTTTCTCGTGTCAGTGTACGTGGTTAAAGCATTCTAAAACTTTCAGGAAGGTTTTGCCAGTTGGGAGCCACCTCATGGCCGTTATAAAAAGATGAAGTATCCCTGGAAGCAGTATGTGAAAGTTGGAGGAGCATTGAGACATTGTGCATACATGGTTATGGCATTGCATGGATGTTTACTCTCCGAGATACAGGTTAGTTTTCAAGCACCAGGAGAACCTAAAGCTGCGTTTTTGTTTAAAACTGAATTCTCACAGTCCACTGTGAGAGGTGATTTTACCTTGAAGCTTTTACGTTAATGCCCATAGAATTATTTCATCACTCCACTTTGTCTTAGGTACATTTTAATATGGCTATTTTTGAATATTTCTGTTATTTGTCTATTGCAGTTAGAGTACTCTAAACATGAAAATGATATCTCTGGATGTGGATCTTTAGAATTTACTTTATTAACTGATGCAGAGTTAAACCTGCAATAATACCAAGCAATTCGCTTTAAACTTACCTCGCTGTCCCTTTCATTTCCCTGTCTGCACACTGATTCATACTTCCATCCATTTAAACCATTTAACAGCTTATACCCATTTTAAATTCATCACAATAATTTCAAATCTGATCGATCCGCCCCTTAAATGAGTTTGCAAATAGTCAACCCTTAACTGTATTCATAAATTCTGTTGAATGCACTTACCAACAGAATTTTATGAGGATTCTTACGCTCAGATCCAGTAGATCGAACAAACCAATCACAATTGCAATCACCATCTCTGTATGGCTTCAATGGCACAATGCGCCCATCATACCATAAAACAAAATGCGCCTTGCTTCAATTAAACCTTCCGCACGCAGCTTCTGACAAATGGGTCATCGCTAACACTGGGTTTAACACCATTGAAGGCTGCTTCATTCCTCTTATTAACACAGGTCTTCACAATAAAACACTGCGCAGATGATAACGTGAGAACCAATGTTTAATGCTTCACAGATATGATCAGTCCCACACTTTAAATAGATCTGCTAATCGACAGTCTCCATTCCCTTTATAAGCTATTGACATTCATTACAGCTCTAACGCAATGACATCGGCAATCTCAATTCCTGAGTTTAAATGTTACTTCGTCAACAGTCGACCACCTCCACCATTCTAATGCGATGTGGTTCAAATTGAATTGTTGTCACAATCAACACTGTGCAATGTGTTGGTTACAATTGTTCCGATGCCACCTCAATCGGAGATCAGAATTGCTGTATTACAACAGTTGGACAACGACTTCCCTATAATATTGCGATATCTTTCAGATTCAATATCATCTCAACCCAATCCACAAATTCCGCAGCTGGATCTGTGACTATATGGCGTGATTTTGGATCATTTCTCCACGATCTGATGCTAATAATCAGGAGAACCAACGAATTACAAAACCATTTAATATATTAGTCAATCTGCTCCAGGAGATTCACGAAATCTTTCCTGCTTTTTCTTTGTATTAAACTTCTCTCAGTTCGCTACTATTAACAGCGCCAAGATTTCATTAACACAAGAACTCTTCAGCTAAATAAAATTACACACAGATCACACACCCTAATCAATTGTGCAGACATCAGACTTGAATTTGCACCATTTGTCATTTGAATTGTATAGAATATAATTATGTTCATAATACTCAGAAACAAAACAAACAGAACCTTGTTTTTTTTTCCCCAATTATTCCAGAAATCAATAACTCTCATACATACTATCACAATCTCCCTAAAATCTGAGCTTTTCGCTCCACACTCAAAAACTACACACACACCAGTATATCCTTTTCTTGCCTTATCGACCTTTTTTTATTATGAGCTAATTCAACGAAATCTTCTAATTTTAAAAATTCTAACAAACAAACTCTCCTATTTATTGGCGCTCACACACACATGTTATAACAAATCTTATCAATAAGATATACATACTTATTACAATAATAACTAATTATTTGTGAAATCGACCTCCTCATTAAACTAGATTTTAACACACAGTAATGAAATTCACCCTGTGAAGCCACAACATGTGACCATTCCATCACATTGTTGGCTGGGTCTGGATGCTCCTGCATCAGACTCCCAAAGTTTAAATTAACCATGATCTCCCGGTCATGCATTTCATGCCTGTGTCCTCCTGGATCCCATACTTGGTTTGATAGTTTTTCCTTGATTACTGTTGTGGTTGTTTGTTCCTCAAGTCTTTCGCCTTTGTGCTGCAATGCCTCACTATCTGCTGCTGTTCATTTTCTCATATTTCGCTGCTGTTTTGCTTACTCTAATTTGCAATTTTCCATTCCCTTCGCCTGCACTATTTCTTCCAGCCAATCTTCCTTTCTTATTTGTTTTACTAGAATGTTGTAGTATGAGTTTCCACAACTCATCCAATTCATTGTCCCTTTTACTCCTCGTGTGTTGAATACTTTTCTGCTGCAACTGATTGTGTTCTTGAATTAGAACATCATAATCTTTGTGCCAATAATCTTCCATATACATTTCTGAAATGTACAAATGCCTTTTCCCAGGTTCTTCTTCCGGTTCCTCATTCATAACTTTATCATTCCTTGCTGGCTTCCTCATCAAAAGATTCGACTTATGCAAATCTACCATCTCATCTGGAAGTTCTCTCAAAAGTTCTGCACCATATTTACTGGCTGCATTGTCCGCAATGGCTGTCTTTAGTCCTCCTGCACTCTGGCTTGCTTCAAGATCAATGATCTTCAATGACTCAGTGTATCCTTTGAACTCAAAAATTCTTTTGCCATCCTCCTTATTCTGCATATGACTATGAGTAGTCATTTCTTCAACAGTCTTCAATAACTGTTTGTCTTTCCTCAAGTCAATATGACCTGCAAACACAAAACAACCTTCAGTTTTCAAAATACAATACCTTCCATTTTGTTTTGATGCTTCAAGCACCAATCCTCCATCATAGATCTTTTGGATTTCAGCGGATCCTTCTTGCGGTGACTTCAAATCAATATGAATTTGTTCTAGTTTCCTGAACTCGTTCATCATCTTGCCATTCAACCTCTGTTGCAATAGCTTCCACTTCACCCTTTTCTTCAGTCTCCATCTGTATCTTCGATCTTCACTTATCTTTCTTTGTACTACCAGACCAATTTCTGGTTCTTCATTCTGCTGCCAGCTTCTACACTTCTGCAATTTAATGCTTTCCTCATTCTCATGTAGCTGATCATTCCTTCCAAATTTCTGGTTACTTCCACATTCATCTTGTTGAGTTAATATTTCTGTCTCCTTTATGCCTTTGAGGACATAACCTCCTTGCTTCTTCTGATCTTTCATCTCACCTTCATATAATCGTTGCTCAATTTCTCTGATTTCAGCATCATATTTAGTAATGATGTCTTCCGCGCCTTTTCCTCCATCAGGTTCTGTAAGCTTTGTTTCTCCTTTGGGTTCCTCGAGTAATTTTTCCAAGAATTATATCTCCTTGTAAAATCTCTCCAACAGATCATCACAATTTCCATTCTCAGCTTCATTCTTTTCTTGACAATCCTCCTGAGTTGACCTGTTTTCCACATGATCATATTGTAAACATCTTTCATCAATTCCATTAAACAAATTCATTGGTTTACCTTTTTGTAGTCCCACCATGGAATTGTCCTTAGACTGCTGGTCTATATCAACCTCATTTGACTGTTTCACGTCAAACATGATTTCATCTATGAACTCCTTCTGTTGCAAATGATCAACACCTTCTTCCTCTAAAAAGGATTCTTCATCACACTTTACCTCAAGAGCATCATTCTTGGTTGTGACAATTTCAATCGACTGTCCATCAATCTCTGCATATCCTGCAAACATACACAAAATGTGAGAATTAAAGTCACAAGGTTTCATTGCCTCATTTGCTTCCTTTGTCAACATATCTTTGAATTGTTCTGGACTTTTCCAATAGTCCATGAGATCTTCAACTGACCTCTCATTATCCTCTTTCCCTAACATCTCACCCTGTTCTGGTCTGCAAATGGAAACTTCCAATTCTACCTCTGCTTCTCTGAGTTTCTCTGATTACTCTTGAGCATTCAATATCTGCTCAATCTTTCTCAATTCTTCTACTATCTCTGACTTCACTTGCTAATTTCTCCTTTCTCGTAGCCTTGGCCACTTTACTCTTTTTCTCATGGTCCAAACACTTTTCTGCAGCATCTTCATCAATATTCCAATCTGGAAATCTATCTCAGCTTTCTCTCGGTCAAACTCTTCTTGACTTATCCTCATGCCATTTTCTTTGGCATCTTACCTTCTGTTGTGGCTTCTTTGTGAACTTCTGCTATGACTATCTGTTGTCATTTTCTGCTCCTCTCTTTCCATGAGCTCCTTACACCTCTGCAACAAGCCTCTGCAACAGTAAGTCCTTCTTACTGCAATCTTACCTCACTAAGCTCTCCTCACTCAGTCTTTTGGTAAGCATGATCCCTATCTGGAATCTTCTCCTGAGCAACACCTTTGCTCTTCTAGGCTTCTGCAATCTCTCACTCTCTCTTTCGAAGACACTTCAATTGTCCTCTCTGTCCAATCTCTTGTTGGAATCTTCAGGTTCACTGCCACTTCTGCTTTTAAGAACGCATCTGGTTCTTCTCTCACGGCTTCCCTTGATTTATATTGCTCCAGTCTTCACTCTTTCTGATGTTGTCACCTCTGCTTTGAATGGATTTCCTCACAACTGAAATCTCGTACTAAACTTCATTTAGAAAACAAACATATTCAATTTTAACAGAGTCAAGCTATGATACCAAAATTGACGCAGAGTTAAACCTGAAATAATACCAAGCAATTCGCTTTAAACTTACCTCACTGTCCCTTTCATTTCCCTGTCTACACACTGACTCATACTTCCATCCATTTAAACCATTTAACAACTTATACCCATTTCAAATTCATCACAATAATTTCAAATCTGATCGATCCGCCCCTTAAATGAGGTTGCAAATAGTCAACCCTTAACTGTATTCATCAATTGTGTTGAATGCACTTACCAACATAATTTTATGAGGATTCTTACGCTCAGATCCAGTAGATCGAAAAAACCAATCACAATTGCAATCACCATCTCTGTATGGCTTCAATGGCACAATGCGCCCATCATACCATAAAACAAAATGCGCCTTGCTTCAATTAAACCTTCCACACGCAGCTTCTGACAAATGGGTCATCGCTAACACTGGGTTTAACACCATTTAAGGCTGCTTCAATCCTCTTATTAACACAGGTCTTCACAATAAAACACTGCGTAGATGATAACGTGAGAACCAATATTTAACGCTTCACAGATATGATCAGTCCCACACTTTAAATAGATCTGCTAATCGGCAGTCTCCATTCCATTTATAAGCTATTGACATTCATTACAGCTCTAACGCAATGACATCGACAATCTCAATTCCTGAGTTTAAATGTTACTTCGTCAACAGTCGACCACCTCCACCATTCTAATGCGATGTGATTCAAATTGAATCGCTGTCACAATCAACACTGTGCAATGTGTTGGTTACAATTGTTCCGATGCTACCTCAATCGGAGATCAGAATTGCTGTATTACAACAGTTGGACAACGACTTCCCTATAATATTTCGATATCTTTCAGATTCAATATCATCTCAACCCAATCCACAAATTCCGCAGCTAGATCTGTGACTATATGGCGCGATTTTGGATCATTTCTCCACGATCTGATGCTAATAATCAGGAGAACCAATGAATTACAAAACCATTTAATATATTAGTCAATCTGCTCCAGGAGATTCACGAAATCTTTCCTGCTTTTTCTTTGTATTAAACTTCTCTCAGTTCGCTACTATTAACAGCGCCAAGATTTCATTAACACAAGAACTCTTCAGCTAAATAAAATTACACACAGATCGCACACCCTAATCAATTGTGCAGACATCAGACTCGAATTTGCACCATTTGTCATTTGAATTGTATAGAATATAATTATGTTCATAATACTCAGAAACAAAACAAACAGAACTTTTTTTTTTCTCCCAATTATTCCAAAAATCAATAACTCTCATACATACTGTCACAATCTCCCTAGAATCTGAGCTTTTCGCTCCACACTCAAAAACTATACACACACCGGTATATCCTTCTCTTGCCTTATCGACCTTTTTTTATTATGAGCTAATTCAACGAAATCTTCTAATTTTAAAAATTCTAACAAATAAACTCTCTTATATATTGGCGCTCACACACACCTGTTATAACAAATCTTATCAATAAGATAGACATACTTATAACTAATTATTTGTGAAATCCACCTCCTCAGTAAACTAGATTTTAACACACAGTAATGAAATTCACCCTGTGAAGCCACAACATGTGACCATTCCATCACATTGCTGGCTGGGTCTGGATGCTCCTGCATCATTAACCTGTTGTAGTTCTCTAAACAAGATGTAGATCTTTAGAATATACTTTATTTGCCTGTTGCAGTTCTCTAAACAAGATGCAGATCTTTAGTATTTTCTTATATTATATGAGAAGGATTGCATAGATAAAGTGTATGCGGCAACAAGTGTTTTTGTCCTATTAAGCATTTAGAGGGATAAAGAAAACAATGGACAAATGTATCAATGTTCTGTGATTACATTTATTTCTTTAATATCCTCTTTACATTAAGTGCATTTGTAACCAAGCAAACGCCGGAGGGCTGCAGTTTCAGTTATCCATCTACGAAGACACCTTGTTCTATCTGTTAATGTAAAGGTCACTCAACAGCGTTTCTTTTTGCTGCAGTTTCAGTTATCCATCTATGAAGGCACCTTGTTCTATCTGTTAATGTAAAGGTCACCCAATAGCGTTTTCTTTTTGCTGCAGTTTCAGTTATCCATCTATGAAGACAAGTTGTTCTATATTTTAATGTAAAGGTCACCCAATAGCGTTTTCTTTTTGTTGTTGGAGAAGAAAGCATATCATTTTAGGACAAGCTGGTTCATGTTTGTTATTTGATTTTTTCTATTTGTATAGTAATTTGATTATTACAATTTTATGAAGAAATAAATACTTTATCCTTTTAAATTTGAAATTGTGATTTCCAAAGAGGAAAAAACATTTGAATTCGAAATTGTGATTTCCAAAAAGGCAAAACACATTTAAATTTGAAATTGTGATTTCCACAGAGCAAAAAAAAACATATTCTTACCTTTTAGACCCACTCTAACTATACTACCTTCATGAAAAGGTAATTTCAACAAAAATGCTTGAGAGATGGTAATTCATTCAAACAATCCCTCCTTTTCTTTTGCCCAATATGCAATCGCTATGAAATGTTAGCACTAATATATTATGCCCTTAGGCTGTAATATTCCCTATATTTATTTATTTAAATTCCTAGATTTTTTTTTTTTTTTTTATGAATTTCATTTAGAAAAAGCACACAATAATTTTTTGCCGAGAATTTAACAAATATAAATAAATTATAGAGCCAATAATCACAAAGCTTGTAGACAAATTCCATTGCAAAGTTCAAACCCCAGCTACTTATTTATAATTTTGAGAGGGAAATTATATCAAATTTTATTTTGAAAGGAAACTTGACAAATAAATAAGCTGGAGTTATTAGGTCCTCTTCAGAAACCTCCTTTGGCTGGACTCCTTGGACTGCAATGTGTGCTGTTTTAGCCTTCTAACTTTCTCACTAAGCGTAAGCGCCAATGAAGAACCTGAAGTGGTTCTCCCTTTTGACTAGCTAGGGTGGATGTTTCACTACCAAAACTAATTGCCACTAGCTAGTGTGTATGGTTCCAACACCGAAACTAATATCTCCACAAGGGTTTCACCTCACACAATAATCTACTAGAGCTCCAATATCAATTCATCAAATATCCAGTCATCTACCAATCAACTCCCTTTTTTTTTATAGCTTTCTCCATCCAAATACCATGGGTCATCTTTTAATAATAAAGTGACTTTGTATGTCTTGATTCTTAATTAAATCAATAGTCACTTAATAATCCCTTTTTAATTTAATTACTCACTATCACCTTTAGGATGACATTAAGTAATTCAATTAATTCTCCTCTTGTCCCTTCTCGAAAAGGGACATTACAGTTCTCCCTTCCTGAAATATCTTGTCCCAAGCAATCCAATCCTGTATTCCTGGGTCCCAGACGAACCTGGAGAATCGCTACTGCATACATTCTAGAATCTGTATGCCTAGTCCAATTCCTCGATCCTAAAGCCACATTGGGAATTGACACTCCCATTGCCTGAAAACTCCCTGTTCCCATATTCAAACCGAGCAAGAAACTGTCCACAAGCATTCCTTACTATCCTGTCATAATGAATTGTCTTCCTCCCTTGAAAAATTTGAAGCCCCAAGGAGCCAAGCAGTTGAACTACTTTCTTAGCAGATCTTGCATTTCCACTGTCAACCATAAAAAAATAAAGAACTTGAAGAGGAAATAGCTTAAGTAGCATTTTCCTGCACTCCATTTTTTCTCAAGGACATCCCTTTCCTTTATTTCATCGGATGCCTCACTGCCATTTTTCTCTTCTTGTAAGCCTATCTTTTCCTTCCTTAGCTTTTCAAAAAGTGCAACTGCAGAAGAAAATGCTGATGTGGGCTTGGAGAGATTGGTTGGAATGGTTCACATTCAGGTCTTGGAGAAACAAGGATAACAACAAAAAATTGATGAGCTGCTACACGTGTTTGAATGACAGGGTGCAACATGGTTAGTAAAAGTTGGTGAAAAAGAGCAGCTGGAAAGCCCAGCTGTATATATGACTAATCAATTACAAAAGTTATTATCTGAGCAAGAATCAACATGGCTCCATTTATGGCCCTTGCTGTAACTGGCACAGCTTAGACCTTCTTCAATATTGTAGCCATCATATCAAATAGTGGTCCAGGATCTCCATCCTTTTTCATGAGTTCCATTGCTTATGTCAGAACAACTGATGGGACTGTGTTAATATCCTCTACTCCATTTCCTCTGACCTCACAAGGCGGAGCAACTTTAAGCACCTTATTACATCAATGAGCCAAGAGAGCCGACCAATTGCATTTCCATCCACAAGACACTTAAATTCTTCATTTGGGAGGTCACGTCGGCAAACTCGATGCTTACAACCTTCAGCCAAATCTCCAATTTTCTTCACAGTCATCCATTGTCGAAAATCTATTGCATCCAAGCGATATAATGAGGCATCACTTCTCTGTAAGTCTTGTGCAAACTCAAGAGACTCATCATATGGCTGTCTTAATTTCCCTGTAAGAAACCAAAAGACTCGAATACGTCGATCAGGTGATGTAGTCACAAATTGTTTACCATCAGGACTGACCTCTACTGCAGAAATGGCTGTCTTAGATTTTTCCAAGTCATAAAGGCTTGTCTCTGTCTTGATCTTGAATTCTACTCCTTTATCTGGAAATTTTAGTGTTGCAGGAAACCAATACTCAATCAACCCTTCAGCAATTGTAGAGATGACCATGTCAAAAGCATAGCTTTACTTCATAACTTTTACTGGACCACTGTGAATCTTATTTGAAACTCTAGGCTTGCTGCTATCGGCATGTGCATCATAAATATGGACAGCAGGCGAATTGTGATCACTGATTTCAAGCTTTGGTTTAAACATTTCCTTGTTTGAATACCCATTCTATAGTGCCCAGAATAAATGGCAATCAGATCATTACCATCATATCATAGTTGGCCACATCATAAACCTTTGCAGCCCAGTCATTGGAAATTGGCAGCAAGGAAAACCATCTGCACTAGTTGCTAAGCCTTCAATAAGACCAAGATGAGATCAGAAATGCTTCACAAATTCAATGCCCGACGACTTCTTTTTCCAAAATTTCAAATGACCATCGGAACTGCCTGTTATAAAAGAAGTCTGTTGCTAAGACTGCAATGTGAGGGACCACATCATAATGCATGTAACCTTTCTCATACTTCGGCATTCCAGACTTGTCCAATACAACATTCCATCCTCTTGGCCCCAATGCAATGCCCACAACATTTGCCAATTCATCGATGCCCCTTTGCACCGATGCATGTGGATCCTGATCAAACAATATATCCTTGGCGGACGCTCTCATGTTATTTCTTGTTTGATGACATTTCACTCTAAATTGATGAGGCGTTATCAACCTTTGACAAATGCCATCTTTTTGCTCCTCGGATCATCTACCTCTGGTGAATTCACTAGGCCAAGCTTGATACCATCTGCTTCCGCCTCAAGGAAAATATCAACATATGCAACCATCAAATCTGGTGTAGCAACTACCTTAAGCCATGTATGATCATACTCAGATTGCACAGATTCACGAAGTCGCCGAAACTTCTATCTGCAACACCACCACTGTCGTGACCAAGCAGATGGATATGCAAGTAGAATAATTCGCCCAACGATACAAGGTATAGATATAGGGTTGATAGGAAGGATGGATTCGTGATATCTTTTTTGCGGGTAGAGAACCTCCCTTGTCTCGAGACCCTTAGGTTCCTAAGATCCTATGATGGTAAGCCTTCTCACGTTTCCACTACTCATATCATCTCGCCCTCTCAGGATTCTAGAAAAACCTGTCATTGAATGAGATTCATTATGTTCATCTAGGGCTTGCATTTGAGGATAATAACCTATCACATATGGTAGATCTTCAATTAAATCTCTTGTCATGGACCAAGTGGATCATCCTAAAAATTGTTGAGATGAGGCTGCAGAATCTACTCTTGAATCTCTATTAGAAGGTACCTTTGCTTCTTTAGATCAATTAGAAGATGCGGCCTAATGCAAAGTATAAGTTACTCTATCCTTTGCACTATATTGCTTATACTTGGCACCAATTGGTCATCTTGTGACCTTGTTGCAAAACTTGTGTTGTTTCTAACTAGCTCTCTATCAACATCCATATGTTCTGACAATGAGGCATTGACATTTTCCAATGATTCTCCCATGCCTTCTTTTGTGCCATTTTCCAAAGAAGCTCTAGCAACCGCTTTACGATGCCTCATTTTTGAAAGGGCATCTTGCAAATGCTTTTTAGCTGTCAATATATCTACAATGGGTAGGGGATAGTTTGAACCCAACTCAACTCCAATAGATTGAAGAACAAAACGTATCCACTTTGTGGGCAATCTAGCCAAATTTGGAAGCCAACAACAAACATATTCTCCTCCTGGATCAAATTTGCAGCGTTCAAGCTGAGGATTATCTATCCGATCCATCTCATGACCATCTGGCAAGCAACTAAAAATGTACTACCATCTAAGGGCATCACACTCTAGATCAAAATCCAGGAGCGTGTCACAAAAATACTTCATACCCCACCTCCAGGGAAGCTAGAGAACAAAGAAACTAGAGTTTGCCATCCGGATTCGATCATGCAATCATCCTGTTGCCCAAAGTTCCCACATCCCAACATCAACTAGCGGATAGCCAGTCCTACCTTGACTCCAAGACTTAAAGTAATCCTTGTCAACCCTCCATGGAAAATAATTAAGATGTGAAAAAAGTGGCCTCTCATGGCTGCAATGATAATTGAAACTCAAATATCTTGAATATTTTTGGATGTTAATTGACTTAAGTAACAAATTCATACTTTGCTCCCCTGAAATATTTCCCTCATTAGACCACAAAACTTTTTTGATGTGAACAAGGTGGAACACCTTTTTAACACTCAACTCTCCAAAATGCAGATGAGGTGACAACTGTTAAAATTTGGCAGCTCATGGTTAAATTTTTCCTAGAAGAAATCATATTTTTCAGTTTTGTTTCAACCACCTCTAATAAAATTTCATTCCTGACAATTCTAATATGACTTTCCAAAAATAGTAAGACACATCTCAATTTGGAAGTGACTTTCCAAAAATAGAAAGTGATGTTTGAATTATCAAGGATGATCTCGACATATGGAATCCACTTTAAAATCAAATCAATCATGATTATACAAGTCAAGAATTAATATTTTTATCCTTACTAGTATTATTATTTTTATGATACTACTATTTATAAAATAGTCTAAAGTCATTCACCATTAATGGATTAATAAAAACAGATCCTCTCATGGAATAAGTAAATTAAATTGAGAATCTCTTATTTGGCAAATCGAACCTCTCTCTTGGAATAAAATAGTCACTCTACACTTAAGAGAATGGAACTCTACCCCCTAATTCAATGTATGGCAAAAGTATAACTCATTAAATGCACTTGTAACTCCCTCATTCAATTCGATTTGTAACTCTCATCAAATATTCTCTCATGTCTAAGTGTAACTCTCTCTCTCCCTAATTCGAATTGTAACTTGTCAAGACAAGTGTACCTCTCTCTCTATTTTGGGATGAGTTACACTTCTCTTCAAGTAAATACTCTCTCGGAATTTGATTCTCCTATTATTGGCTGAAGGCATGAATTCATTTTATAACTCTTTTGTTTTCTCATTTATTTAAGCAAGAGCAAGTGTTGAGTGTGTGCAAGAGAAGTGAGAAAACTAGTGAAGAGCAAGAGCAAGGGAAGAGCTGGAGCAAGTTTGAAGGACATGATCTGATCAAGAGAAGGAAGATATCTTCAAGCAAAGAGCAAGTGCACTTCAGCGGCAAGTTGATCAGACATTGGTGACTTTATTCATTCTCATTTTCTCTCTCTCTCTCTCTCTCTGCATTCTGCTTAACAATTGACGAAATCTAATAAAAGAAGAATCATTTGGGTTTTCCCCCTTGAGGGGTGTTGCCTTGGTCATTGGACAAAAATATCAGTGTCTCATATTTGTGCTTGGTTGTTTTCATATGATCCTTAATTTTATCTCAACATAGAAAATTCAGTTTTCTACGAAGTACATTAAGCTTTCTACAAAGTACATTCAGTTTTCAGCATAGAACTTTCAAGTTTCTGCAAACTATTTTTAAATTTCCGCATAGAACTTTCAGATTTTAACATGGTATCAAAGCCTTGGTGAAGACAAGTTTAAGGAGACCAAAGATCACCTGAAGTGACCCCACTAGCTGTCAAAGTTTTTTTGATCATGATGACTTCGTTCTACTTCAAGGTAGAGGAGAAATTGAATGATGCTTCAAACTTTGGTCAATGGAAAACAAGGCTAGATATCACTCTTGAAGAACATGAAGTTCTGGAGTATGTTGAAGGCACAATTGTTGATCCACTAGTGAATTCGAGTACCACTGTCAAATCCAAACATAAAAAGGATGAAATCAAAGCTAGAAAAATTATCCTTGATTCTCTTAATGACTATCTCATTACTTATGTTTTTGTTTTAAAGAAAACTAAATAAATGTATGACAAACTAATTGGTATGTTTGCAATTACTAACTTGAACCAGATTATTTCCTTGAAGAATCAACTGAAGGACATCAAGATGAACATAAGAGAGATGGTTAAAGCATACTTCTTGAGAATGACCAAAATCAAGAATCAATTGTCAATAGTTGGTGAAGTTGTACCTGACAAAGAATGGTGTTGATTACACTTGGAGGCCTTTCTCCTGTTTGGGAGACTTTTATCATCACCATCAACAATATCAACACTATTCCCACATTTGATGAGCTCCTGAGAAAGTGTATCCAAGAGGAGGCTAGAATGATCTCAAGAGGGAAATTTCACATCATGAAGAAGGAGAACCTATTGCATTTTCAGCCTATGGCAAGAGAAAGAAAGGTAATAAAAAGAAATATGTTTTCAAATCAAATAAAAGGCATCTAAAATGTCAAAAGTTAGATGCTTTCACTGTCAAAAGCATGGTTACTTTGCTCGTGACTGTAAAGAAAGAATTAAAACACTTAGATTAAAAAACAAATCTGATTATAGAAAAGACACTTTTGAAAATCAAAGAAAAGACCATCCTAAGAAAACAATAAATCCAAGGTATAAAAATAATGCCATGAAAACTCAATCAAAATATTTTCTTGTTTTTGCTTTTTCCAATTCTTCTTTTGTAGATTCATTTGATAGTTGGTTAGTTGATAGTGGTGTTTCCAAACATTTTACTGGTTACAAAGAATCACTCTCTAATCTAGTTGAGAGAGAGACTAATTTAAATGTTATCCTTAGAGATAATTCTACTCACCAAGTTAAACATTATGGTTTAGTTTTATTCGTGTCCTATATTATAGTAGTAAAAAACAAGTTTGGTCTTTCAAATTTATTTTGGCAAATGTGTAAAGGTTTTGCCATGATCTCTTAGAGATCAAGCTATTGGTCCTAGTAAAGAATGAAAGATTTTATTATTGATGTGGTTATGTTAGAGTGTGTGAAAGATGATGTAAAGATAGTTATGGATTTCCTAAAATTTGAGTCAAGTAAGTCTAGGGTCGATGTCTCATACAAGATCATGAGTGAGGTCATAGTGAGTCTTGTATTTTTATCATTGGCACAAATTAATGGGGTCATGATAGTCAGTTAGGTTGTCAAATCATATTGTGCCATGACATCACCACCAGTACAACGATCATGAGACATTCGCTACGCTTCTTTCAGTTGCGGTGCTTTCATGATTAAGGCTCCAAATCGCAATGATTGTCTTTGAAAGTTGGGTTTGGTCACCTTCGGAGTTCAAAAACTTGTTATAGCATCTAAAATATTGAAGAGCCATTCTTGGTTCCATCGAAAGCTTTTTAGACATCATTTGAAGTTCGTTGCACTAAGTCTGCAAGGGAGGTGTTGTGCTCAGAGATAGTCGCTGTGTTTCTTTAAGACAAAGGGTTATCACCACTTCTAGGTTTCAATTCCTCATTTTCTTAGATGATTTGTCTTGCATTTTGTCTAGTTTGTCCTTACCAGTCGAAGAAAACACACAAATGAACTTGCAAACTTCAAATTTTTAGCTTGCTGCTTTTTCTTTGTTGAGCCTGGAGGATACGTTGTGCTTTCATTCACTCGCTGCGTTTATGTTGTTACCTGCATCAAATATTCAAAACTTTGTTTGCCACCCATATTTTAAAGCCGAACATTCCATTTAAGTGGTTTGGAGCCTCACATCTTGTTGTTGCTGCCCTCAAGGATCAAGAAATTCACCCCCCCCCCCCCCCCCTCCCATGCGCTGCGCTTTTTCGCTGCGCCTGTGTTTTTAATTTTCCACTGTAGGCAAAAAACAACAAGCTTCTCCTTTGGGTATGAGAAATGAGTTTTGTTGTCTGATTCTGCTAATTCATTCTAAATTGCCATAAATCCCTAATTTCATAAGCTGCTACCCTGTTGATGCGCTTAATTGTCAAACATTGAAATTGCATTAAAAAACCCTAGAATTCATCTTTGTTGTGAAGTCATAACAACTCCAGACAAAAAGAAGCACAAAGGAGGGTACATATTTAGATTTGAGCCTCAAGAAGTTGCCTTGATAAACTCGTACCCAACAATTAGAGTTGCATTCTAATAGGCTGGCTGCATCAGATTTTGTGAGAAGATCCAGGGATATAGTGTGCAACTCATTAAAGAGTTTGCCTTGAATTTCACCGAGGTAGATGTTAAGATTGGAGAGTTGAGTTTTCTAGTGTCAGATGTCACCATTTCAGCTGCTACAGAAATTTCTCTACAAGGAGAACAATGGTTCAAGGGCATGCCTCTAGACATAATCAACTATAAAGATTTCTTAAAACCAAAGTACAGAAACAAGGGATATGGAGCGATTGTACCAAGAGAATACTTGCTTGAACCCTACAACAAACTTCTGAAGGTAATCCAAAGATACTTCACTTGTGAAGACAGATTTGGGAGGATCTATCAATATCCTTTTAGGCTTTTGATGCATTTCACAGGAAAATCCCTTTGAATTTGCCTTTCTATTTGTTTAGAAGCCTTAGTACGATGGCAAATAAGGTTCAAGCTAAGCAAAGTCAAGTAGAGCCCAATCTTTCTCATTTCTCTCTGACAAAATTGTTAGTAGTGGAAGAACTGAACAAGAAAAATCAAACATGGTAGGCATTCTTAGATTCATCAAAATCGACAGCTGAGTTACCAACTAGCCCTTGGAGTAAAAAGGATACACCTTCATCTGTGACAAAAGATGTGTAATCGCCACTTGAAAGTTCCGTAAAAAGGCCATCAACTTTAGTTGATCCATAAGAAAAGAAAAAGGGTAAAAAGCCGCACTTTTCTCCTGAGGTAGTGGAGGTTCCCAAGAAGCCACACACTAGAGCTACTACAAGAAATTACCTTTGGAACAAACACTTGAGCAGCCAATTGAAGTTTTAGATATCATACAAGAGGATGTTGTTCTAGATGATAAAAATAAGGAGATTTTAGAACTACAAGAACAATTGAAGAAGGTACACTTGGTTATTGCCCAACTACAACATGACAATAGGGAGTTAAAGAACTCTGCTTTAGAAAGGACACCTAAGATTGGTGAAACAAAACCAGTGTAAAGACAACTCCATCTATCACCAAGTCCAAAGGTAAAGAGAAGGTAGTAACAAAGGACATTCAAAAGTTAGAGGCTTCATCAACAAGAGTTCCTGTGACCATGTCTTCAGCAAGAAAGTTACAACTACAGAAGGAAGAGTCAGTGCAAGAAGTGAAGAAGGTTGAGGTGGATGAAGGGAAGCATACTTTCCATAGGTTGAGGATGCAGTTGAGAAAAGCTCAAAGCGAAATTGCTAAGCTTAGAAAGCAAGATGAAAGGGCTAGGAAAAAAATTTATGACCATTTGAACATGTGTGAGCCAACATTGTCAAATGCTAAGTATATGCTGAAGAGAACTTTGCCTTTGCATAGGTAACTCAAGAACATCTGTAGACAAAACCTCACCTTGAGGAAGGAGATAAGGCTGCTAAACAACAGTTGCAGGAAATACAAGAGAATGACAAAGGAAAGTTTGATTTGTTGGTTGAGACAACCAAAGTCTGAGTATTAAACAGGTAAAAAAACAGTTTTAGTTTTTGGTCTTTTTGCCCGAGTATATTAGTTGAATGAAGTTGGATAAGGAGGTTGAGAATTTTATATTATGCATGAAGTCTTTTGGGAGCACAACCAGTCAGATTTTTGAAGCTTATGAAAGTTTTTCCAAAGGGAGCAGTGCACACAACAATGCTGTGTTTTTGATAAGGCATTAGGGTTTGATGGAAATGTGAAGTTTTGGCATCTTTTTTGTGAGTGGGAGCTTGAAAAAGGCTTTCAAGAATGTCAACATCATGAGCAGGTTGTTTATTTTATTCAAAGACCTCAACACTAGTCAGAATTGTGAAGGAAAAATTTCACTGCACTTTCACATAGGCATTGCGCTTTTATTGTATGTGGAGTTTTTGAAAGATGGAAGCTTTGTAAAATGAAAGGAGTTTTCTCAAGGCAAAGTTGATGTTGTTTCGGTTATTTTCTATATGCATGACTCATTCAGAGGCTCAAAAAGTGGTCAAATTAAGTCAAAGCATCAATTCGTTGTGCTTCTGTGCTCCGTTTCTGCTAGGGTAGGAAGTACATTGTGCTTCCACACAGTGAACCCTTTGACTGTAAAATTCGTGTCTAAATCTTACGTAATTAATTTTTATGGTCATGGTTAATGTTCAGAGGCGTCTAAGAGCTTCGAGACTTGTTTTAGGCATTACATTCAATGTAATTTGTTTGATGTTAAAATTGGAAACTAGGGCCAAACTCCACCTTGAACAACTCATATGATGGAGATGATATTTTTATTGGATTCCTCTTTTCGAGAGGTGCAAGATTGATCTAAAGATCATCTTGTTTGGATGAGTAGAAGTGAGATTTTGAATTTAATTCTCACACGTGCAAATTGTCAAGGTTGGCCATAAGTGTAATGTAGGCTCATGAAGCCCAATAGATATGTCTGCACTGTATAAATAAGAGAGACATTCTCCTCATTTGGATCATCACTCAACACCTATTTCTCTCTTCTCTTCTCATTGGTTCGTACAACGAAGGAACAACTCTTCTTCTTCTCATGTTGACTTGGGTTGACTGAAAATTACAGGCAAAAGTCACAGGACTGTTTTGGGCTATTTGCAGGGATGTTGACCAACATTGACCAATGGTCAAATCACCTTCTTTGACTGCGATTTTCAAGCAGATAATCTGATCTTTTGAGGCTGCATCTCCTGGCACAAAAATTGAGGAATTTGGAGCAGGTTGACCTGCGTCGACCCAACATTGACTCTGCGTTGACTAAGTTTGACCGAGAATTTCAAGACTATTTTCGGTTGATTCTAATTGTCTTTGGAGGTCGAGTTGACTTGGTTTGACCGAGCTCATTTGGAGGAGATTTTCTGCTGGTTTGACCAACGTTGACTTTTTGGTTAGGGCATCCTGTTGACTAGATTGTTTTGACAGTGATTGGGCAAGTAAATTTTGTATGATGTACTCTCTCTGTGTGCTGAACTTTTGAAAATAATAAGAAGATTTGCTCAAAGGGTTTTCCCCACATTGGGGTTTTTCCCTAGCATCCGCCAAATATTGTGTCCTCTTGTCTTGGGTTGTCTTCTGCTTATTGTGTATGTTCTATTTGCATTTATTATCAATGTTAATGTGATTGCTAATCTGGAAATTGACTTTGGACTAGTAAAAAAAAATTGAAGTAAATTGCTCTAAAGCATAGAACATACCATTGTTATCTAAAATTAACATGGTATCAGAGCTGAGGTGAAGACAAAGCCCAAGCAAGAGTGAGGTCAAGCAATCACTAAAGGAAGCTGTTGGACAAGGACTTGGAACTAGTCCCAATGATGACTATATCTTTATTCAAATCCAAGGACAAGCTCAAGGACAAATTCGACTATCATGCATGGAAGATGATCTTGGATTTGACTTTGGAAGAGAATGATGCCATGGAATTGTTTAGTGGCTACAACCACCCTCCAAAATTTTGGCTTGCATGCAAATTTCGTAGCCTACGTGGATCCTGTGATCGATTGTTTCTTGGTCACTTATTGGTAAGCTGATGATCTCAAGCCCCCTCCTTGATCTTAAGAGTTGTTTATGTTCTCATCTTTATGCAACATGTGTCATCTTTGGGCATCGGGATTACCGTTTGTCATGTAAAGGGAATTTTGTTCTATTTCAAGAGGAAATCTTTGTGTGTATGGGTTGTTCTCATTACATAGACATGTTTCACACTCACTTCACGCACTCTTGTCACGAAGGTTGTTGCATAAAGCAGAGTATGTTTTATATGTTCTGGATGGTCTATGTTGTATCACTAAGTGTTCCAGTGTGTGATCATAGTCAAGTTCTATCACTGTTTACATCAGTTTCACTGATCTCACACTTAGCCAGTTTCCCGAGCAACCTAGCCTCATCCAACTTTCCGGAACTGCATATTTTGCTTCTACAACCCTTCAGCTCTTTCCCTTGCCTGCTGGAACGGTGCAATGCCCAGGAACCCTAGCCTCCCTTGGCATCCAAAACTGCGTAGTTGTTACTCTAGTGTCCTTCCCTCAGCCAGAACCCTCTGTCTCCAGAATTTGCGCAGTGTTGCGCAACTGCCCAGTCTGTCTTGCAACCTGAAACTAAGTAGATGTGTCCTCCCGGGACCCCATCCCGTAATGGTGCCTTGCATTCAGAAATTGCGCAGTATTGTCCCTCAACTGCCCAGTCTGTCTTGCACTCAGAAACTGTGCAGAGGTGTCCTCCCATGGGTCCCATCTCGTAGCAGTGTCTTGCATCTTAAAACTACGCAGTGCTGTCCGATCTGACTTACATTCAAAAACTGTGCAGATGTGCCTCCCAGGGCCTCATCCTGACAACAGTCATTGCATGTTGAATCTGCGTAGATCTATCTCTCAGTGACCACAAGGAAAGATGACATGCTAGATGACTCTCAAGGAGTTGAGGAGAAAGCCCAACGAACCGAGTTACGATAAAAGATCGGGACCAAATGCAAACTCCGTCGGATGCATAACCATCTGGAAGGTAAGTATGGTAAGTAAAGTACATCTTTTTGAAGTACATCTCTTAGTGTAGCTTGAAGCATTGTTGATCATCGTCATATCATTCTGTCTTCAATGACAAGCATGTTTGCAAACAATGAAAGTCATTCCGTGTGTTTCCTTTATATGTCTTGCTCCCTTTTGCGTGTTGGGCTAACTGTTGTCTTTGGCATATTGATTGTTGTGCCATGCTTGCGATCTTGTTCTGGTGATTTCAAGGCTTGTCTTTGTGTGTTTGGGTTGTCTTAGCTATACAAACACCTGTTGCACTCACACACAAGGTTGTAAGAAATGTCGCGCAAGTGTCGTCATGGTCGTTTGAATCAAGTGTCGCACTTAGCTTTAAGGCAGTGCACTGAGCACATGTTTTGTCTTGTTGGTCTGTGTTGTCTCGTCGTCGAAACATGTTAAGTGTATGATCACAATGTCAGTTGGCACAAACTCACTTGCTTTAGACAACGATTTTCCTAAAATCTGCTCGACCGAACAACCTCCTTCAGCCGAACCCCGACTGAGCTGCATTGCGCAGTCTCAATCCTCAGTGACCTTGCTTTGTTGCCCATAAATGCGCAGTGCTTGAGGCTGTCCTTCGGGCCAACTACACTGCACAATCCTAGAAGTGAGCAGCCTGTTTGCCTCCTAGAACTGCACAAAATTTGCCTCCAAGCATGATCCAAATTGTGCTTCTCGCAAGATTAGATATCGAGCCTCCCTCTGGATTGCCAGAAACCTGCACTGCACTGAGACCGAGGTTGCACTTCTCTCCAAAACTGCGCAGACATGCCCAACTGATTCCCATGCTGCCTGCCCATCATTGCCTTCAAAAACTGCGCAGAAATGATTAGCAAGGCCTTTGCTTCCTTGCTCTGCACTGTCTCTAGAAATTGCGTAGTCTCGTTCGGCAGGTCCTCTTCTGGCTTGCTCTGCATTGCCTTAGGAAACTGTGCAGAATTCCCAGCTGGTCTCCCTGTGGCCTGTCTTGTCTTCCACTTGAAAACTGCGTAGCAGTTCCCCTGCACTCTGCCTTGGTCTTCCTTTCAGGAACTGCGCAGAACTGACCAATAGTCCCTCTGCAGGCATGTTCTATATTCCCTCCAGAAACTGTGCAAAACTACCCAACAATCTCTCTGCAACCTCGCTTTGTCCTCCCTTTGGAAACTGCACAGAAGCTATCCCTTTCAAGGTCTCATCTTGCAGCCAACACTGGTGACTGTCACTGCTCGATTCTACCTCCTGTGATCACTGCACATTTTTTTTAGACAGTGCAGACCAAGCTCTGGAATTCCTCATCCCGTCCTGAGCTGTGCTTTGTACAGTTTCATTGTCCTGTCCTCCCTCTCGGTCACCTGGACCCGAACAAGGAAATAATGCATCATGCTAGACTAGGAGATTTTCAGATTTGATGTCGTCCTGTTATGAGTGAATTGCAGGAACAGGTACATTGATGGAACATGGCGAGACGATGAACGAGATGAAGAAGGAGCACATGCTAGAAGACTTGCTTGCAGCTGGACAAACATACAAAGCACATTGAGCATCGAGCGAAAGGAGTACATGGATGGAACCATCTTGCAAGACTAAGAGCATTGCAGACCCTCCAACACCAAGCTATGCGGAAGTGAAGACAAAGCACGCCCAAGAACACATCTATCACTCAGCAGCACAACAACTTGACATGGACACCACAATCAGTCAGTACATGCCAATAGTGTCATGTCGAGTTGTGTCATGAGTTGTCTCAGCCACATCACTACTATGGGCCATACTTGTTGTAATCAAATGTAATGTAAAGTGAAACTCCAAGTGTCATTAGTGGAATGCGAACAATCATTATGTAATGTAAAGAGTTATATGTAATGAAGTTGAAGAGTCATGAGGGTAGTCCAAAATTCAAAGGGGAATGTCAAGGGTCACCCCACCTTTTGCTATATATAGAACCTCAGAACTCATAGAATAGACTTTTGGGAGCCAAGCTTTTGCTAGGCATTGCTTAGAGAGGGCTTGGAGAGTATTGTGACGAGCCTTGGCTTCTCCACAGGTGCAGAGCGAGTACATTTCTTTGGAGGAGTAGGCAATGTTGGCTATAATGTTCCACTATTGGGGCTAGTGGCTGTTAATGGTGTATGTATGGATGGAACTTTCACTTTATATATATATATATATATATAACAGAGCTAAATATATATATATATATATATAACAGAGCTAACACGTCTTCATGCATATGTTGTTATTGTAGTTCGACTATTTAGGTTACTTTAGCAATGTATGTTGTTTAACTTGCATTTGTGTATGAACTATTTTGTATACGATCGTATGAATCTTGTTGAAGTTGTGTTGTTGGTTTAACCCGTCACTTTGGATTGTCAACTATTCTTCTTTCCAGCTTGTGACATCGTTCAGCTCGTGTGTTACTTTCAGGTTGCGTACTATTACAGGCTTCTAAGGAACACACTTCCTCTTTCCCCTTCATGTGTTAGAACCTCCATGCATTTGACTTGACTTGCTACAAGGTCACACACTTGCTTTCGACAAAGATATCTTGCTTACCTCTATGCGCTATCGCAGTCAAGGAATAGATTTACTATCCATTGCTAGGACTCCTATTTGAAACGGTCTGAGATCTAGTTGGGACTTCTTACCGAGGAGATCCCCTGACATGTTGGCGGGTCCAACACCGTCAACATTTCTGGCGCTAGAAGGAGAGCTAGATGACAAGCTGAGTCCTCAAAGTCTATTTTGAATCTCTGCACATCTTTCATGACTTATGCTATAGTTTATCCTCCGACAATTCTTTCTTATGGAAATGATTTTGAAGTATCGAAGGATCTCTGGAATGACTTGTCACGTAACACATACGATGGTGAAGGCAGAGCAACTTGACTTAGACACAGAGCTGCCTTTGTAGCCTTTTGTGTAAAGCATGGAATCCAGGAGGATTACATTGCTTGCTCACTGTTCGCATTCACGCTTCGAGGGCATGCACTGCAATGGTGTGTCACATTGCTTGCAACATCTATTCACTTTTTTAATCAGTTGATTGAAGAGTTGGCCCGTTCTTTCCATCATTATGACCGTAAAGCACTCAATAAAAAAATTATGGAATTACGAAAATGTTAAAATTGGCAACTAGGGCCAAACTCCACATGGGTCATCTTATTTATGACAACTGATATTTTTCTTGGATTCCTCTCTTCGAGAAGAGTATGATCGATCTAAAGATCATCTGATTCTGACATGTACAAATGAAGTTACGAATTTATTTTGATTATGGTAATTGTAAAGGTCGGCCAACAAACTTATGTAGGCTCAGAAGCCCAACAGTCACGTCTATTCATCCTCAACGTTGCATATAAATAGAAGGTGACTTAGCCTCTTTTGGACACACTCATCTTCACACTTCTCTCTCTCCCTCTCCTCATTGATTGGGTACGATTTCTGGGCCTCTCTCTCTCCACACATTCGAAATTTTAGGAGAGCGAAATTTCAGGATAGTGTGACCCAGCATTGGCTGCAGCTAGGGCTGACCACAGGTGGGTTGTTTGACCAGACGACTGAATTTGATTGTTTTGAGTGCTGTTTTATCTTGCTGTTTGGAGGCCAAAGTTGACCGATTCGCTGAGGGTCATATCTTCCTTGTTGACCAGCGTTGACTTTTCTGGTTAGGGCTCTTTTGCTGCGGTTATAAACTATCAATTTTGTAAATTGTACTATCTCTCTTTGCTGAACTATTGAAGACTAAAAGAAGATTTGATCAAGGATTTCCCCACATTGGGGTTTGCCCCTGGCTGGTGCCACATCTTGTGTCATCTTGTCTTGGCTTGTCTTCTATTGTTTATGTTTATGTTCTATCTGCATTTTACTATCATGTTGATGTGATTGCTAATCTGAATATTGACATTGGGCTAATAAAGAAATTGAAGTAAAATTGCTCTAAAGCATGGAACATACCATTGTTGCCTAAAATTAACAGGAAAGCACCTGATGAATTCGTTGAGCAATTGCACAAACACTTTCGTAATCTCACATTTCGAATTCTTGAACATGAAGTTGATTGGAAATTTCTCAAGGAGAGATTTCAGTATCTTCTTCACATATCTGAGAATCCGCATATCTTAGAATCATTCGAACCCCTCCTAGCATACCTCGGTGTTAGAGCTTCCAAATCTAAGACGGACAAGGTTGTTGTCACAAGTGACCGTCTGTCCTCTTCTCATCAAGTAGCTCTAGCTCCACCGTGCGAGGTGGGAGAAGGTGCACACCTATCTGTTGAATTGTCACATCCTTCCACCCCACTTGCCCTGGATATCTGTGCAGATATGGCTTGCAAGACTGTTGGTTGTCATGTGAACTCGTTCTTTCAACCTCCGTCCTCTCGTTCTGTTGATCCTCCAAATTGTACTGTGTTGTGTTCTCCCTTTTCCGACTCCACATCTTGTGTTCACGAGGATCAAGTTGTCGACAGAGTTGATGTTGTGCAACCAACCTGCGCTGTCATTTATGATGAGTGTGTGCGGGAATCTGAAGAAGAACCTGCGGTGAAGGATGACTTCATTCCATCCCTGCCTCATCCGCTCTATCCCGACCTCTCTTGTGATTCTGCCACTTTTGATTTTCCTTGTGAAAACTCATTGCTGGAAGTTGCTACTTCCGATCATTCACAACACACACTGGATGCCAGTCTGTCATTGCATTGCGGAGAGGACACATCTTTCTCTGAAAATCCATTAAATCTTTCATCTGCCATTTTCGGAAGTGCAGAGGGTGAACATTCCTGTTTCTCATTAACCCCTTTGCATGATGCATCAGAGCATGAGGATGTCGATGAACATCTCGAATTTTCTGAACGTGGTTGTCATGATATATTTACTCGTTCATTCGATCACGAGGCTGATTCACTCACTGTTAATCTTTCTAAGCCACTGGTCTTTGATGATCTACCCGCTAATTAAGTGGAAACCCCTCAAGTTGCCGAGGCACTTCAGCCTGCGCTGATGGTTATGTCAGGCTCTCGCTGTCTTGAGGTCAATTCCACTTTTGATCATAAATCTGTTGAAAAACCCCAGGCTCCTCATCACTCTTCTGTTTGCATTGAAGATCAATCTAGTTCAAAATTTTCATTCCCTCCACTAGCATCACACAATCCTATCACCCATGCACTGGAGGAGTCTTACACAACGAGCACTCTTGCGAAACGTAAGTTGTCTTCCTTTTTCATGTTTGCTCATTTGTTACGGTCAAAAGAGTGTACGTGATCATTGTTTGTGCATTGTGTTGCAACTCCATGGTACGTCCGCAAAATGTTTGTCTTGCACATTTACTCTTTTTCTTTTTGTGGACGCTTTTAAACCTTGAGCGTGTTGGTCTTCACTGTCTTATCTTTTTTGTTTGCTGGTTTACATGCTTATCTTTCTTGTCTACCATGCCTTCACCAACATGGGTCAACCAATGCGACGGTGGCTGCATTGGAAATATCACTTTATGTGAGCAGGCCCATGCATTGTTTAGCGTAGGAGTAAGAGTAGTGTTTTGCTTTGCGTGCTTGTTTTGCTTTCGCTTTACTTCTGTCCTTTTCTTTCTTGTTTGTTTGCTTGTTTGCACTCGTAGGTTAGCTTCACATGAAACAATGTTTGGCTCTTGAGACAAGTCGGGCAAGTATAAGAAGACTTGTACAAGTATCAACATTTGGTTATCTGTTTATTCCCTCTCTTTATGAAGAGCTTGTTGTCTTCAGTCGATGATACCCTGATGGAAAATACATTCTGTTCAGAGTGAGTCTTGGTGAAAACACAATGCTTGCACTTTTAACTAGCACAACCTACTCTAATCAATTTTTTGATTAATCCTTGTCAGTTCAGTCAAGTAGAGTAAGGTGAGGGGAAATACCTTAACAAGTATGTCATAAGTATATATAACATACTTCTCTGAAGGGACAACCTCTTTTGCTCTCAATAAGTCAGGATCCCTCTTCCACCTCTGAAATAAATAAGTGCCTATGCATAGTTCTTTGAAAAAAATGAAAATGAAAAATAAATAAGATGAAAGAAGAGAGGCTTCCTGTGCAGAGAGGTGATGCAAGTAACTCCGCTGGGGTACTGACTAGGCTCGTTGGCAGCGGAGTGATGCTTGTGTTCCTCCGTGACTCCGCTGGGGTATTGTCCAGGCCTGCTGGCAGCGGAGCAACACCAGAGATGGAACTAAAACTTTGACAACCATATTACTTGTGCATCAATATACCCCTCATTGCCAATCGAAACAACTTAGTTGGCTTGGTACGTGTGCTGATCGATCAAGAGAATGGTAGGGACTACATCTTTTAGTCAAGCTAATAAGGAAGCCATGACGATCAAAGAATCGAGCAATACTTCCGGAAGAGTTAGACTCTCTTTCACGAGACAAGGTCCATACAAAGCGCTGGAGTTCTACCAGTGTGTCGCCAATGTTGTAGCGGCTACAACCACCCTCCAAAATTTTGTCTCGCTTGCAAATTTCGGAGTCTACATGGATCTTGTGATCGATCGTTCCTTGGTCACTTATTGGTAAGCTGATGATCTCAAGCCCCCTCCTTGATCTTAAGAGTTATTCACGTTCTCATCTTTATGCAGCATGTGTCATCTTTGGGCATCGGGATTACCATTTGTCATGTAAAGGGAATTTTGTTCTGCTTCAAGACGAAATCTTTGTGCGTATGGGTTGTTCTCATTACATAGACATGTTTCACGCTCACTTCACACACTCTTGTCACGAAGGTTGTTGCATAAAGCAGAGTATGTTTTATATGTTCTGGATGGTCTATGTTGTATCACTAAGTGTTCCAGTGTGTGATCATAGTCAAGTTCTATCACTGTTTACATCAGTTTCACTGATCTCACACTTAGCCAGTTTCCCGAGCAACCTAGCCTCATCCAACTTTCTGAAACTGCACACTTTGCTTTTGCAACACTCAAGCTCTTTCCCTTGCATGCTGGAACTCCACCTCCCTTGGCATCCAAAACTGTGCAGTGGTTTCCACTAGTGTCCTTCTCTCACCCATGTTGAAAAAAATGTAACTAGGTTTGGTCTTCATAAATGTACTTTTGATATTTGTATTTATTCAAGAAAAGAAATACTATTTTTATATTTGTTTGTCAATGAGTTTCCTACTCATTGAAGTAGGTCAAGCACATGGTTAAGTGCTTCTAAGAAGTCAAAAGGTCAATATATTTATATATGACCCTTAGAGGGTGTTGTAACATCCTTTATTTTTGATAAGCTAGTTTTTATTTATAAAAGAGGGTATGAAAAAATGAATAAATAAAAATGAAAATGAAAAAATAGAAAATAAAAAGAGATGAAATGAAACCCCATCAAAAGTAAATCAAAATTTGTATAAGTGAGTTTGTTTAAATGCCACTTCAAAGAAATAAATCACATTGTAATAAATTAAGGTTTTGTGTGCAACTTGTTTAAATGTCACACCTGTTGTTTTGATTTGAACCATATTGTTTAATTATGATCAAATCATTTAAATCTATGTTTTAGAATATTGTATAAGTTCACCAAATTGTTTAATCTTAGTAGAACATTATTAGATAGGATAGAATAGAATAAATTGTGGCTTAACATTCTCAAAATTTGGCCAAGAGATATATTAGATTAAGGATTAGATTGATTAGTAGATAATTACCTCTTAAGGGTGATTGATTTTTGTATTAATTTAAACTTTTATTATGTCTTAAGCGAAAGTCTTAAACGACAGATCAAGTTTGTCGCGAAGCGCTAAGCATCCGACACTTTTGGACAGTGATCTGCTTCCCCGCCCAGATCAATGGGTGGGAAGCCATTTCGCACCCCCTTCCACTGTTGCGCTATAACGGTAGGGGGGTCCGAAAAGCGGTTTTCCTTCACGTGGACCCCTTGAAACGTGTCATTCCCTCCTCACTTCGCACTGCCCCTCCCCCCGCCCGCTCATTACCACTTACCACTACCCCCTCGAAATCTGCTTGTCTACTTTGCGTGTACATCATCCCGCCAACGGTCATTCCCTTTCTTGCGCCTTCCATTCCCCAACCATTTCACTCCACGTGTCCATATCTGTTGCAGTCTATCCACCTATCTATTTCTTCCAGCCATTATATTCTCTTGTTGGCCATAAATGAAAATCCTCTCGTTCAGTAATGGTTTCCCATTAATGGTAATGCATTATCTATTATAAATAAGCCCCTTATCTCGTTACGTGATTTTCCCTCGCTTTGTCTTTTATTCAGGTTCCCTAAAGTTTGATTGTTCCTTGTTTCTGCTACGCGACATAACTGAAATTACCATCATAACGAAACCTCCTCTCTATTAGGTATTTTCATTCCTAAACCTTCTGTTATTTCTTCCTTCTAATTCTGCAAATAATGGCTCCTAAACGAAAAGACCAGCCCTCTACTAGTCAAACTTCATCACAGGGAAATCCCAAAGTCTCTGATACCCTAGACCTTGATCACATTCCCTTAGCTGACTAGTTTTTCAAAATTACAGACACAGTGCGAATTCGAACATGTTCGAATTGCACCATTGGTTAAAGCAGACTTACCAGGACTCTGAAGGTGAAATCAACTTATGGGAATCTTTATTGCCCATGTACATGTTTCCTCAGACCCATCCTTTTCTTGACTTAGTCATGTGGTGTCAAGCTATAAGTACAATCCTCTACAGAGAACTGTGGTAGCTCAGAATGGAGACATTCTGAGATCCATCACCCCTGAAACTATCAATAAGATGCTTCTTATCCCTGAAAATAATTCCCTTAGCTTTTTCTCCACTGCTATCTTAATGGATCTATACCATAAGCTCACTTTCCCCCAAAGAGCTCAAATTTTTGAGATCTTTCTTCCAGAAGATGCTGAACTTCCTAAAAAGTACCCCCCTTATCCAACATCCATGTCCCCTGAGAGAGCTAAACACATCATTTCCTTAATTTCTTGCTTGTTAGGTTACCAAACAGATCAATGGGTAGATGAATCTATCCTAGGTTATCTATCCATCTTCTCCAAAGAAAACGAACTTGCTTTCATGTATAATTATAGTCAATTTTTCGTTGAAAGTATGCATGAACAGTTGATGAAAATTACTATTGAAGGAGTATTTATATATTCCTCTGTACTAGTGCATATGATTCTTTTTCAACAGGAAGACAAGTTGCCTATAACTTTACACAAGCAGGATGATCAACAAGTGATTCAATCAGTCACACAATGGACTTCATTGATCAGGAGGAACTCAATTGAGTTCAAGTTTTCAGATTTCATTGACTCTTTTATTCATCCAGTTGCACAGATTCTTAGCAGCCAGAGCAAGCCTAGGATCAGTCCAGAAATCAAAGGATCCTGCATCTGAGTGACCAAGCCAAGATAGGGGACTGGTATCTTTACCAGAATTATACAGAGATTAGAGTGTATGGCTGTGAACTAGCTCTATACAAGTTGCCCAAATATGTTCCAATGAGAATTTTCTCTCTGGAATATATTAGGCAAACGATTAATATGGATGAACTACATTTCATTTCAGGGAAGAGGAAATCTGAGTTCAAAATCAAGCCACAAGTAGGATCATTTAATTGCAATACCAAATCAGCAGTTATTGAAGCAGATTCAATCCTCAAACAAATGGGATTCCAACCAAGTTTCACTTGGTCTTATGACCCATTCAGTATAATCTCCAACTCAAGGGTGAGACTCAAAACCACACCTTACAATCATACTCCAAGACCAGAGATTGAAAAGTATAGATGTCAAGAACAGTGGGAGGAGAATACACTTCAGAAAGCAGAAGAACAAATTTTACCTCCTTTTACCCTCCAAACTCCTACTTCTCAAAGCAGGTAGGACAAGAGGCCCAGAGAAGAATCTTCATCATCTGCAAAAAGTGAAAAAAAATTCATTCATTATCAGAAGAAATCAAGGACTGACTCCAAAGACACTACTACTCTAAGTTAGAAAGAGCCGATAACATCAATTTGGGTGATTCAGAGGTTTCTACAAGGATAGAAGAAATTGTAATCACTCCTCCATCTTCCTCTTCAGTTTCATAGAATTTGTTGGAGATCACCCAGTTTGTAGGAGTAAGTGAGCAAGAGGAGCCAAACATCTTCACTAATTTTTTTGAAGGCAAATGTATATGCTTAGTTTTGGAAACAAAC
Organism: Pinus taeda; assembly: GCA_000404065.3. NCBI lineage: Eukaryota > Viridiplantae > Streptophyta > Pinopsida > Pinales > Pinaceae > Pinus > Pinus taeda. The sequence goes on along the minus strand of APFE031595458.1, from coordinate 102,476 downwards.
ATCAACTTCACAACACAGGTTATTGACAACTTTTGACAGTGAAAAAGGCAGAATGCAAATGGCATTCCTACAAGCCCAAGTGCCTTTTCCAAAGGCTTCTTTAGATTATAAGAAAACTGTATTTCCCTTTGATGCCAACCAAATACATCCAATTGACCAGATGGACATGCATAGGCAGTCTGGTGAGATGCTTTTCTCAACCATGACTAACACTGCTATGGCATTATCAAAACTCAGGACAACACTTTCAAATGTACAATCACAATTAAAGATAGAAAATATATCCTCTTTGGCAAAGGATAACAGGGTAAAACCATTAGAAGACTTAGTGATCAAAGTTGGGTATGACCCCACTGATGTTAAAGCTGCAGAGAACATTATTAAAAAGAAGAATGCAGAGACTGCAACATTAAGAAAGCAACTTAAACTACCTTCTACAAAGGATCCTCAAACCAAGGAGATGGCAAAAAGTGAGCAACACAAAGAAGAAATGCTCAAGTTGATCATTGAGCAAAATGTACACATAATGATAATGGAAGAGCAAATTGAGAAATTACTTAAAAGAAAAAGAAGAATATGCTCAACTAGCCATAACTCCAATTACAACTATACCTATTACAGTGTCAAGGACAACAAGGGAATCAACATCAACATCAACAGAGTCTAAATCAACATTAGGAGATTTAAACAAAGTCATACCGGAGCTATCTTTCTAGAGACAAGAGAAAAGCTTCACAAGAAATTTAATAATCTGGAGACTCAGAAGATTAAGAATGACACTCTTTATGTTGAACAGATGCAAAAGACCCATAGATTGACCAAAAGGATAGAAGAGTTGGAAAATGAGCCATTAATGGCTCAAACATTGGCCCAAGCCAAGGAAAATATTTGGGCAGACATTATTTAAGGCTATAACTGAAATTTGGCCCTCCATACAGATTATTTTTGAACAGGAAGAGCTGATAAATAGGTGCCAGACAACTATTGAAGAAGTTAGAGAACTTCTTAAGGATAAACCAAGTGAAGCCACAAACATGATTAAAGTTATCAATTCAAAAACTAGAGCCAAGTTAGAACAGATTCAGATTTTGGATAGAGCAAAATCTATTCTGGAGATTAAGAAGGTTTTGCAGAAAAAGAATCTCATGACTCGGTTGGAGACCAAGTGCCAAGCCTTGAAAACTGTTGTCCAAAGTTTTCATTTCAAGTTCAACTTCCTCAACCAGAGAGGACTACCAGGATTAGTGGCACCAGATGACGGGTTGATCAGTTTGGAGGAATATTGTCAAAAGCTTTATACAATTGCAATTGATAAAACTAGATTTGTAAGGACAAAGGGTCACCTTATAGGGAAGGAAATCTTAGAAGCTTTGGATTTTGATTTAATAATTGAGCATGAAATCAAACACATCTTTGTTAATAAGCCTACTTTTGAAAAGTATACCGAGGTTGATGAAGTCTACCAAAAATTGGTTAATCTTTCTATACGAAGTGAAGATAGGTGGGATCACTTATGTGAAATTATCAAGTAACTTTCATCACCAATTGACAGACAACTAGGCAACACTTTTTGGGAAACAGATGATCAACAAATTCCTTAAAGATAGTGCCAACATTCAGCAGTTTTAGGATTCCTATAGTTTTGTACTATTTTTGTATTCTTGTTAAAAAGTTTGTAGAAGATCTTTTCATTTTGTATAAATAATTCTTCCTTCGAGTTATTAAGAGTTGAACCCTTGGATGAGCTTTCAAAGCAGAATTGTAATCGAGCTGGCGATTTGCTTCAAATTAATAAAAGGATTCTGGATTTGCCTCAAATAGTTTGTCTCCTTGTGAGTTTTTTTATGTGTTCATTTCATTATGTTTTTATTCATGTATTTATGTCTTTATGGAGAAATCTGGGTAAGATCGAACTGAATATCAGTTCATCTTATATCCACTATGAAGTTATAAACAATAATTAGAGATTATTATAAACTCCTCTATATCTATAAATTGTCACACCCATCTGCATTAGATTAAATACATTTTGTTGAGCAGGAAAACATTGTTTACCTGCATTCCTTTATAATCAATTAAATATTCTGTTTGAATATTTAGTAAGTTGTAATTCCTTAAGACTCTTCTATTCACTCAATTAAAATCAATTAACTATTTTAGACAAATAAACAACCCTTTCTTTCTATTTGGCAAGTGTTAAAGTTTAAACACCTCTTTTCAAACTTTTCATAACATTGGTCATCCAAAAAACTTTAAAACAAACAAAATTTTTAGATGCTTTGGCATGATTAATTAACTTAGAATCATCTCAGAGGACAACATCAGATTGGCGCCGTTGCCGAGGAGCGAAAATTGAAGTATTTTCCCTGGGACAACGATTAAGACTTTTTCTTTAAGGTGAATAGAGGAATTGTAGGTTAAAATCTTTCACCTAGTGACTCCACAAGCCCAAGCTGGCTCCTTCAAAACATACCAGATCTCATTCTCATTCTCAAATTGTTTCTCCATTATTTGATCTAGAGAGACTGGTAAGAGAAGCCTCTTTTAGAAGGAGACTTGAAGCTTTTGCTTCTTCTTCTGTACCACTACAACCTAAAGATATTTCAGCGTCTGATCCCTTTAGGTTTGTTGCATTTCAATTAGACTTGGCTGATCTAACACCTAGGGTTTTAGAACTATTATCTAAAGGGGTTGATCTGCAATCAACTGTCTTAGTCCATTCTTTGGAATCATATAAAATTCCTGAAATATTTTCAGATTCACCCAAGTCAGAAGAAGAATTAGATGTACATTTACCGGAGCTAAAACCTACTGATTTTATCTCCCCCACTCATTATACATTTCCATACTACTTCTGCCCAACTTGAGGAAACTTTTTCTATATATTCAAACCCTTTGTTTGAAAATAAAGAAGAAGTTGAAACAAAGGTTCATAAGCTAGTTATCAAAACACCTTTGAAAGCTTTTAGGGATCCTCCACTTTTCCATCCAACTCCTCCTACCATTACACCTCCATCTTCACCTACAATTTCACCATCTTCCTCCTCATCCTCTACTACATCATCTCCCAGCTCTTCTACTGATTCATCTTCATCTTCATCTTCAAATATGGCTGCCTTTCAACCTATTATTCAAGCTAGGTATGCTGCCTTACATCTTTCTAACCAACTTAATAATTTTCTTGATGGGTATTTAAAACACCTACCAAGTTTTAATGGAGAAACTGGTTTGTCTGCTGAAGATCATTTAGCTGCCTTTTTGGATTTTGCTGATAATATGAACATTGAACATGAATATGCATATATGAGATTATTTGTTCAATCACTAGGGGGGAACATTAGGATTTGGTTTAGACAACTGAGAGCTGATTCAATTCATTCTTGGAATGAATCAACTACCATATTTAAGAATCAATGGGGTGTTAAGAAGGATTTGGTTTACTATCATACAGAATTTGAAGAACTGAAAAGGAACCATGGCGTACTAGTGGAAGATTTCATAAAAAGATTCAATAAACTTTATCATAAGATGCCACTTGACTATAAACCACCAGTAGCAGCAACAAAAGTTAGATTTTCTAAAGCATTTGATGATGACTTTGCAGTCATGCTTAGGGAAAGGACATCTCATACCCTACAAGACATGCAAACAAATGCTATAGAAGTTGAGGCTAATAGGTCAGCATTAGCTAAACTTAAAGCTAAGGCTGAAAAAGCTGAAAGGAAAATGAAAGTCAAGGAAGAAGGATCTTCCTCAAAAAGTAAAAATGATGATCAAAAGATAGATGAGATCACATCATTACTTAGAAACCTTTCAAATAGAATTTCAAAAATAGAAACTTAGCCTAGAACAATTCAGCAAACTATTGCTAGCCCTCAAACTCAATTTAGAAGAGCCCCCCAACTCAAATTTTGCAAAGACCAAATACTGATCCACATATCCAACCCCCATTGATGATTGATGACCAACAACCAGAAGAAATGCTCAAGTTGATCATTGAGCAAATAGAAAAATGTACAGATAAAGACAATGGAAGAGCAAATTGAGAAATTACTAAAAGAAAAAGAAGAATCTCCTCAACTAGCCATAGCTCCAATTACAACTATACCTAATACAGTGTCAAGGACAACCGGGGAATCGACATCAGCATCAGCAGAGTCTACTTCAACAACAGGAGATTTAAACAAAGTCATACGTTGAAGAGATGTAGAAGACCCATAGATTGACCAGAAGGATAGAAGAGTTGGAAACTGAGTCATTAATGGCTCAGACCTTGGTCCAAGCCAAGGAAAATATTTGGGCAGACAATGTTAATTTATGGTATGTTCTATGCTGAAGAGCAATTTACTTCAATTCTTCTTATTAGTCCAATATCAATTTCCTGTATGCAATCACATCAACATGATAGTAAAATGCAGATAGAACATAAATGTAAACAACAGAAGACAAGTCAAGACAAGAGACACAAGATGTGGCGCCAACTAGGGACAAACCCCAATGTAGGGAAACCCTTTGATCAATTCTTCTATTTTCTTCAATAATTTGGCAGAGAGAGAGAGAGAGAGAGTACAATATCACAAATTTGTGATTTACAACAACAATAATGAAAACCCTTGAACAACTATGACAAGGTTGATCAATCAGCTCCGAATGTCCTCAAGACAATCTAGGAGAACTTGGCCTCCAACAACAGTAGATATCAGCCCAAATTAGTCAATGGAAGTAGGTCAAAACAACAGTCAATGCTACAACAATACTGCAGCCAACCCTAACCAGTCAACGCAGTCCCAAAGATGTCCTCCAACAGGTCAATGTAGATTGTCTAGCAATGCGGCTAGCCTAGGAGAAGCTTCCCACACAAATCCGTAGTCAAGGAAGCCTATACGATGGCCAACACAGTCCCTTAGCACCCAAAACGAAGTTGCTGCATCTTCCTGCATCCTCCTACAGTTGCTGCCCTAACTGCGTCCTTCTTCCCATGTGAGAGAGAGAGCCTTCTTCCTCCTTCGCATACCCAAGAGACAAGGAGAGGGAAGAGATGTGAAGATGAGATGATTGTGCTAATGCCTCAAGGTCTCTTCTATTTATATGCCACGGTGAGGTTTAGCTGGGGGTGTGCAACACAATTTTACTTGCTGGCTGACCTCGAAAAATTGTCAAGAAATACAAATAAATTCATATCTCCATGAATACATGTCGGAATCAGATGATCGTTAAATCAATCCTACACCTCTCGACGAAAGGAATCTAAGAAAAATATGATCTGCCATAAATAAGATGACCCACATGGAGTTTGGCCCTAGTTGCCAATTTTAACACTCCCTCTCAACTAGGGAGAACCCCATCTGCAAATCCATTTGTCTATTGGTACTATCTTTGCCATCAAATGCACTGCCCTGCACTGCTCGGCTCTGCTTTGCTCTGTTGAACTATGAAGAAGAAGAAATGATCGAGAATGTATCATACCATCCTCCACTGACCCGAAGTCACTCCCAGATAAAAGGGAGTGCTCATTACCACTCTTACTGACCCGAAGTCAGTCCTAATGAAGAGAGTGTCATACCACTCTTACTGACCTGAAGTCAGTCCCAGTGAAGAGAGTGTCATACAACTCTTACTGACCCGAAGTCAGTTCCAAAAGAGAGTGAGTTATATCACTCTTATTGACCCGAAGTCAGTTCTAATTGATCCCAGATCAATGTCATCCTAGTATAGGGAGTATGGTAGATACACGATGCGTCCATCGATACTACTATGGTCCCTATCCTCATTTCCCTACTCATTGGCCAGATGAGAGGTACTTCCCATGAGTCCTAGATTGCATGGGTAGGATGTCTTGGCAGGAGAAGGATGGACCATTCATCCTGCCTACATGTCGCCACAGGGTATCACAGGGGAAGGCTGAATCATTCACCCTGTACATAGCGCACCACTAGGGGAGGGTGAGTCATCCTATGGTCGCTCGCTCCAAGAAGTACCCCAAGCCCCCTGGAGCTCCTAGTGCTTAATGCATGCATCATATAGGACCCTCAGAGGAGGGTCTCTCAACGACTCCTAGTTCTCGGAAAGTCAAGAATTTGACCTTTCCGAGGGGCTTTGTTAGAACATCGGCGACCTGTTCATTTGTTCCAATATGATGGAGCCTTATTGCTCCTCACTGTACCATATCCCGGATAAAGTGGTACCTGATATTGATGTGCTTGCAGAGATCATGAAATACGAGATTCTCTGATAAACGAATCCCACTCTGGTTGTTGCAGAGGATCATGGTAGTATCCAGCGTGTGTCCAAACAACTCACTGAAGAGCTTCCTCAACCAGACAGCCTCACAGGAGGCCATACTCGTAGTAATGTACTCTGCCTCAGTGGTGCTCAAAGCCATCGACTTCTGCTTTCTGCTTATCTAGGATATCGAGGCAGAACCCAAAGAGAAACAACACTGGAAAGTGCTCTTTCGGTCCACCACACTGCCTGCTCAATCAAAATCGGAATATCCATGTAGCCTATCCTCTTCGGCAGTGTATCTCAACCCATGAGTGATTGTGCTTCTAAGATATCTCAGAAGATTCTTGGCACCAATCTAATGTGAGTGATGAGGCTCAACCATATATTGGCTCAACATGTTGACTACAAAACATATATCTGGATGAGAGTTCACCAAGAACATCAATGCTCCTATGAGTTGACGATACTTAGAAGCATTACCCAATACAGGTCCGACAACACTACTGCATAACCTCTTGAAGTTAAGCTCCATCGAGGTAGTCACAGGCTTGCAGTCCACCATACCAAATCTCTCCAATATCTTCACCACGTATTTTCCTCGAGATAGGAAAATTTCTCCTATCTCAAGGAAAATAGTGCATCAGTCCTAGGTCCTTCATCTCAAATTCGGAAGCCAACTCCCTCTTACATTTGTGAATGAGAGGGTCTGCACCTGTCAGAAAGAGGTCGTCAACATACAACACCAGTATGAGAGGCTTGTCATCTTCAACCTTAAAGTAAAGGTTTGGATCGGCTTCACTCCTAGTGAATCCCAGCTTCATCAAATAGCTATCGATCCTCTCATACCAAGCTCAGGGTGCTTGTTTCAACCCATAGAGAGCTTTCTTCAACCCGCATAGTGAGATTCCTGATTATGAATCTCAAACCCCTCGGGTTGTTCCACATAGACTTCCCTTTTCAATCGAACCATGTAAGAACGCGGTCTTGACATCCATCTGATGTAGGTTCCATCCTTGTGAAGCAGCAAGGGTGTTATGAAACCAACTCAAGAAAGATAGAAAAGATAGATCAACGCCTTAGAATTCAGCCTCTTCGAGGGGGCAACCTCCTTTACATTACATAAATGAACAATTCTTGGATGATTCAAATGACAAAACCTCCTTTCTATATATAGGAGTCTAAGGAGTCACAATATAACCCACCCGACCTAACAATATTAATATAAAGCCACAAAAATAACAATAGAGGGATTCTATGGGGCACACTAATAACAATATGGGGGAAATAGGGGCACAACAATATTAATAAGGGGTACAACTACAACAGTAATGGGGTAATCACTAGTATTATAGGGACCCAACACAGTACGTGGGAGCACAAGTCCGTACTGGCACTTGTTGTCTCAGAGTGGGGGAATCACCCAACCAACACTGAAAACAGCAGTTACCAGGTTTTACGATGCCGGAATACGTATCTAGCCTAGACCTCTACATGTTGTGCATTAAGTTCCAAAGCGTTGTTAGATTCATTAAATTTATTTTAAGTTGATCTTGCTTAACAATTTTCCTTTCAGGTTCACCGAGTGATGTGTATATAATTCCTAAAATGCATTCTAAGATGATAAACAAACATTAATCTTCTTTCGGCAATGAAAATCCTAGCTACTAAGGAAAGAAAGTTAAGAATCTTTCTGCAAAGAGCATAGAGCACACGCTAAATGCACTGTCCTAAATCAAACCAAGCAGTCAAAATGCAAATGCACATGCATGTATTTGTTTTCAGCCTTCTTAATTTATGAATGATGATAAGAAAGCTATTTGCAAATCTGAATTACTTTTAAAGTGACAATACTCAACAAATTTATTTTTCAAAATGAAGTGAAGGTAAGAGAGACACTTTGCGATTTCGAAATGAAAATTGCTTTTCGACACTCTAAAAACTACTAATTCAAATCATATGCAATAGTAACTGTATAATCGACTATCAAGAACAATGGGAATGTCTTCTAAAACTGAAAACGACAGTTACGACACTTTCAAATCCAGGAACGACAGTTTGACTATGCTACTTTTTGCAAAAGAGAACTGAAAATGACGCACAATACATAAAAAAACACTTACAGTTCTTTGCACTAAGGAGGCGGAATAATGCAAGAGAAGGGGGTTTTCACAGAAATACACTGACTACAGACAGCAAAACTCTTGAATAGCACTAAAAACAGTGAGAAAAACCACAATCTTAAGGTAAAGTTAACATTCCCTAACCATCGCACCTGTTACACAGTGAAACCAGTATGCAGCACACCTACTGCACTTAGGAAGTGTGATGCATACAGACTGCCTTGAAGGTAGGGTGGGATGGTACCAGTGCGAGACTTTAAACAAGTTTTCACTCACAGTTTGCAATTTAGTTCAGAGATTTAGGCCGAGTAAGTAATGTTCAGTGTATGTAAAACACAGGGGTGACCTGAAGAGGTTACTAGAGCCACCGCTTAGGGCAATTAGATTGTTTGTAGATCGATTGTTTAATTCATAAACAAAACCCAGAGATAGACTGAAGCAACATTGATCTACTTTGCGTTTGTATAACAAATACAGTTCGAAGGCTAGCTGGCTTGACTTCAGGCTCCGTCTGTAAGTTTATAAAAGAAACAAAGATAGATAGGCTAAAAAACAATCTAGTCACTCCCCAGCAGAGTAGCCATTTTGTTACTGGGAATAGTGTCCACTCGGATGCTACTATTCCCACTAAGATGGGTGGCTATCTTAGAAACAAACAAGTAAATTCTACTTTCACTTTCCTTTATGAAAATAGACAAGAGGAGAACCAAGAAGACCAACCTTAGTCTTGCGCTTGATTTCCTCTCCTTCTTGATAGAGCTTCGCTGCTTCTTCTTCGTCTACCCATCTTCAAAGAGCACCTATGGAATCACAACAACATACTACTATCGAAGAAACAAATATCTATATTCATAAATAACATAGGACCATATGTGTGTTAACCATACAAATGCATATATAGACAAGTACACAAGAATATGGAGGAAAACTAGAATAACTTTATTAAGATGAAAAGTAGCAAGAGGATTACAACCATATGTTCTGACCCAGCATCATCCTCCAGCTAAAAAGCCCTTCTTCACCTCAAGCAAAGCTTAGATCACCCAACACTATGAATGTACAACAGAAAACCAATAGCACTTCTCTATAAGATACAAAATTCCAGCCTCTGGATCTCTGTGATGAGGGATCCATATATAGATGATTATAGGGAGGTGAGACATCTTCTGGGGTCTTTATTAGTGTCTTCTCTCTGATAGTTCCTACTTCCACTTGGAGAATGATGATCTCTTACTCATCCCTAGTCGAAAATAGAGAGGCAAGTGTCAGAGGGGAAGCTTCTGGAAGATTCCATGATCTTCCACCCCGCATTTTGTCCCTGCCATTTGTCCATTCCCGATCATCGCACCCTACAGAGGAGAAATTCAATATGCATCACACCTTGTACACTGGGAAGGTGATATGCATTACACCCTCTGCACTGGGCTTTCAGTATGGTCCAGTTTTGATTTATGAGCAGTTTTCAGTGGAAAACTTTTGGGAGATGATGTAATCAGTTGACCTTGTTCCTTTAGGCAGTGAAGCAACACTTTTAGGGACTTAGGAGCCCTCAGTTTATGGACATTTATGATTGGGGTTGAAGTGCCCAAAAATGTCTATAACACCTATAGTCCACACAGATTCTCCATTTCCCATTCTTTTTTGGTACCACCGCAAGCGGGGAGAACCATTTACTATCAGAGATAACGTAGATAAAATTGACATCTAAAAGTTTTTGAAGTTTAGCTTTTACCACATCTTTTAGATGAGGATTTAGTATCCTCTGAGGCTGTCGAACAGGTGTCGCATTTTTTTCTATGTAAATGTGGTGTGTACATATCTGGGGGTCAATTCCTTTCATATCATGGTAGTCCCATGCAAATGCTTCCTTATATTTCCTTAACACATGGATGAGCTTCATTTCTTGTTCGGATGTGAGGTTGGCATTAATGTTTAAGATTTTTCCCAGTTCAATTTCCACAATTTTACTATTTGCAACAGAGGTGATAGGGATTGTATGATCATGTGTATCTTTCAGAGGATCTTCTTCTAATTCATTATCAAATGCTGCTTTTATCATATGACATTGTGTGCGAGATATGAGTTCAGTTTGACTAATGAAATTATTAATGGCATCGTCTTATGTTTGGTCTTTGAAATCAAGTGCCTCTTGTATAGTTAATGGAGATCTAATGTTATCAGTAAGGTATGATACAAGGTGCCTATTAGTTTTGACTATTGTGACACTTGGTTGCGCTGGGGGATATAGAACTAATTTCTTGATATCTGTTCCTCTAGTTATGATCATATTTCCTTGTCGACAACCAATATAGGCATCGGCGGTGGCGAGCCAAGGTCTTCCTAAAATCAATGGATGTCCATCAAGTCGGGTATTGGGATTTATTATCAGAAAATTAGTTGGATATTCCCAGGAGTCAACAGAGACCATGACATCATGTAGTATGCCTTCTAGCCTAACCACATATTGGTCAGCCAATTCTAACAAGGTAGAGGTGGGTTGTACAGATGTAATGCCTAGCTTTTGGCAAGTAGTGGTTGTTAAGATATTGATTGTAGCTCCAAGATCAACTAAGGCATTGGACAGGGTCTGACCATAAATTTGGACAGTTACTATTGGGTTTCCTGGGTCTTTGTATTTAATGGGTGTTTCTTTTCCTGATAATAAGTCAGATAGAGTGTCGACTACTTGGACTCTTGGATTATTTGTTATATTCCTCCTTGGTTTCTTTAGTCACAATTCTTTGATAGTTTTTGCGTATATCGAGATGTCTTGAATGGCTTGGAGGAATGAAATTTTTATGTACAAATTTTGTAATTATCCCAGAATGTCAAAATCAGGATGCTGTATAGGTCTAGGTATGACTAATCGTTCTGGGAACGAGGGAGAGGATGTGGTTTCTTGATTATGAGTTTTTTGTTTATTCACATCCTCTTCTTGTGACAAATTTTCTCTGGGTAACTGATCTTCAACCTGAACTGTCTTATCTCCATCGGTTTCAATAATATGCCCAGATCTTAACTGAAGATCATTACACTCCCTCAGATCGACTCCTACTTATGGTGTTTCTATGATTTGGAGAGATTGGACCGATCTTTTATTTGGATTAGGGTCGAGTTGGGCTGGGAGTTGCGGTCTCATATTAGACTGGGGATTTTGTTGTAAGGCCGGTAGTGTAGGATCAGGGAGAGGAATGGTTCCTACTGGCTGATGCATTGGTCTCTGCCAGTTTGTATGCCAAGTTGAGCTTTTTGAAGTAGGGGGAGTCCATTCTGGTGGGTATGGGTTGTTTTGCCAATATGGTGGGGTATAAGGAAGGTTCGGCCAACCAGATTGGCTTGCCTAAGCCACAAGTTTGAGGGAGGAAACGACTGTGGTGACCAATTTGGAAATGGGGGTTGGAATTGACTTTGCCACATGTTATATTATTGAGCATTATACTATAGAGGCTAAAAAGAATAAGTTGGGTCTAGAAACATACCAGATTGTCGCAGCTACCACTAACAGCGCCGGTTGAGCAAATACACCGATTCTAGCTCTTCTTCTGCTTCCTTATATACTGCTTTCAATCCAGGAAGTGAGGGACAACTTTCCATAAGGTGATTTTTTGTACAGATGGCGCATGTTTGGACTGCATCCAGTGGACAGTCCTTATGGGTATGCTTCCTCCTACACCTGGGACAGAAGATTGCCAAATTCTATTCTACCTCCATTTGCTTCTGCTTGGCCTGTAAAATATCAAGTTGTGTCGTTAGTGTCCCTAGTATATCAGTTTTAAAATTTTCCAATAAATTTCCAATTTCCACACGTGTTACTCCTTTTGACGAGATTTAACTATCTCTTACAAACTGATCATGTTCTGTCGGTTTTACTCTTGTGCTGCCTCTCGAGTTCCTGATACATAAATCAATAATGTCAGCAAAACTTTCTTGATAAATATCTCCTTTTCCCATGATGTTTAATGTTTCGATCCATTGTTCCTTCATGCCCCTTATTAATGTTGTTTTCAACACATTATCAAGTAAAGGCAGTGATGCATAGGGAGATCTTTGTAGATTATACTGGAAACATTCCACATACTCCTCTAATGTTTCGTTTGGTCTAGATATCATCTGGAATATTTCATCTTCAGTTCTCTAGACCTGCAATAGTCCCGATATTTTTTTAGAAAAGATTCTTTCATTTGCTCCCAGTTATTTATAACCCCACCACCTAATCCCATAAACCATCTTAAAGCAGCCCCTTTTAGCATAGAGGGAAACAGTTTCAATTTTTGGGGGTTGGTGGTGTAATCATATCCCATGCACAGTACATTAAATTCAAATAAAAATGCATCCGGGTCCTCTGATGTAAGACTGTGGAATGTAGGGATATGTTGAAGAGGGATTGCTTTCATAGGCGCATTTGATGTAGAATCCACTATGGGGTATTGTAATGTAGAGGTTTGAGTGTTTGGCTGGTTTTGAGCCATTGGGTCGAATATATGCCAATAACCTTCTGGGATATCTAGGAGGGTATTCCTAGGTTGAGAGGGAATGGCTTTAACAAGAATAGTTTTAATAGCACTTCCTCTATCTGGGATAATGAGAGTGTCTATTGTATGAGGAGATTGAGTTTCTTCAAAGATGATTTTTGTAGCACTTCCTTTGTTTGGGTTGTTCAATGGCTGAGTTGTCTCAAGAGGAGATCTCGATTCCTCGATTTCCCCTGTTTACCCTCCTCATTCACAAAGATTACAGGAAATCCCTTCCTGCAATAGTTCTGGAGTACAATTTTCAATTTCTTGAAAGTCCTGCTCTTCAGTTTGACTATGCACCTCAGCAAAGGCTACAGATGGTGAACCTGTGGCCTGAAGGGAACTAGTAGGTTGTTTAGAAATAACTTTCTTGGGTCCTACTAAGGGCTGAGATTCGGCTTTCTTGTAGATTTCGTCTATGAAGGTTGATCGGCCAAGGGTCACCGGCCCCTTAGCTTTTTCTGGCTTAGGTAGAGGTTTGGAATTTTTTTTCTGGCTTTTTCTGCTTAGTCATGCACTCAAATTAACTACTAAATCCTACTTAAACAAACAGCAGAAAATCTATAGGAAAGCGGGCAGAGGAACAGGGCTTTTACATGCTCCACACGTAGGTTCTTACCTTCCATTTTCAAAACCCAATTCTTCCCTAGCAAGTTCGTACACTACTCTGAAAAAAAGGACAAATGGATACACTCTCTCCCCAGCAACGGCGCCAAAATGTGGAGCTATAAAAAGGGTCTCTTTCACCTCTATTTACCTCACATTAATATGTCAATCCGGGAACATTTTTCTATTTCAAAGAGTGTCTCAGTCTGAGGCTATCATTTGCCAGAGTAATTCTAGTAGCACAATGTTTGAAAATACAAGAGTAAATGGATGCTTGTTTATAGCTTAACTACTTCAAAATATTAAATCACGCGTTTAGAACACTAAGAAATTTATCAGTCAAGGGTTCGGTAGCAATAGCCCATCCCTTTGGAAACTGATGGGAAAGGAAATCAGAGAACAGATCAAGGGTCTGGGAGCCGGACAGTAGATGCCAATTGTCACTACAGCCTGAGATAGTTCTTCACACCAATAACAAGAAATGGAATGGCAGATAAGAAATGGAACGGCAAAGAAATCGAGTAGCAATGAAATGGAACAACAATTCAGAAATAGAACAGTAGTTAAGAAATAGAACAACAACTAAGTCTAACAAGTCGTAGCATCTTAGTCTATCAAATCAAATGCATTAATCATAATCTACAGGAATCAAACGGAAATCCTTCACTCTTAAGGACGTATTGAATAACACACACAAATGGAATAGAACTGATTACTGATACATTATGGAACAACGGTGAAAACCATATATACACACAACATACTCAAATAGTAATCTGATCCAGTTATCACCTTAGTTAGAAAGAATATGATTGCATTTTGAGATAGAATAGCAGTATTCAGGAGTCCAATAATCACAGAGAACAGAACTTCCGAGATGAATTCTGTAATGTTAAGGAACAAGTGAACAGCGCAAAAGCTCTGTAATGGAACAACAAAACTAACAATATTATATCAACACCTAAAAGAACAGTAATATGATGCAGCGTCAATACAATACTTTTGTCTTTAGAAACCTTAATGAATTAAACATAACAGAGCATGTGATATAAACTTATAAAACACATCAGATTACCAAAATCAAGTCGATAAGCAAACCACGCAAAAACCAAGCGTAATGGTACAAGAGCAAGTGTCCTCCAGGGCCGAGCCCTTAGCCTCCAGGGTACACCGCTTGAAGTTATTCCAGACTCAAAGATGAAATAGTAACCAAGTTTGTATTAATGCATCAAGTAGAATTACAGTAGAGCAGTTCTTAACAAGACACGATGATCAAAGTTTTGATCTTTAAAAGAAATTACATAAAGGCGTAATAACATCTCCCTCCCCCTAGCTAACAGTGCTGCCCCTTATATAAGGGTGACGACGGAGATATCTAAGTGCAGAAATAGATAAAACAGCGATCCCTCAGGATCAAGGATCCTGAGGGATTCGCTGAACCATTAGCCCTCAGCCATTTCTTCTCTTTTCTGCGCCGAGCTGATATCTCCGCTTCCTTTCCCAGGATGATCCACTTTGATCTTGTTTGCATGTGGTCTCCCGTTGAAGGGACAGTAGTTAACCCGTCTTTGTCTTTTCCTTTAGAACGGAAACTTCTCGTTTTTTCTCCTTCCTACATAAGGAAATGACAATTTTCAGTGTTCTCGTCTTGCATATTAATCTCACATGTTTTATTACAATTATTTATCATTTTCTAAGTTCATGATGCAAAAAGGCTTGTAAGTTCTAATGAAAAGACACCGAAATAATCATCAAAACATACCTTCTTTAGTACTCCACAGCTAAGAGGCTATTGAGATCAAGAACTTGTGACTACTATTTTTGATGATGTATTTGTCTTTTCTAAATGATAATGAGAAGTTTCATTTTGATCTACCACTAATTCAATACAGAGGACTAAAGCTCTTAGGTTTGAGACCAACCCCAGTAGCTTACTCCCCTCTTATGTATTTATATTTATTTTATTTTATAACGTTTGATTATTTGTTGTATTTCAGTACAGTATAGTTCCTCAAAAAATTTGTCACTTTATTCTCTCTCTCATCTCTCTCATGGGAGCATGATTAGAGGACTCCACCATCACAACCTAAAAAAATTGTGTGATTTCTTGTTTATGATCTCTTGGAAAATCCTACATTTTTTTTCTTCCTCTAAAGGTGATTGTTGTAGTTTAGAATTTAATTCATTGCATGATCAGGAGCTCAAGTCCCAAGTGTTGAAAAATGCTCTAAAATGAAAGTGCTCAGAACTAGTTCGAACGTGAATGACCAAATAGATCTTGTCCTTCTGATTCTGGTGCCATGAGTGGTTCGAAAAATGGTCTCCGTATGCAGAAGCTATGCCAAAATAAAAATTGCCTAATAACCTTTAATTTTGAATTTTTTTTATTAAAAAATTTTGAAATAGAATATTCTAGGGATTATTCTTCAAAATATTCCTAGAATATTCCCAAAATATTCCATTCGGGCAACCAATAGGAGGGTGCGACATGGCAAGCCCGGAGGCTACCACATGGCCCCAAGGTGGACATTGGATTGGCATTTAAAATGTTTTGTTGCGGATTGGTGGGTCAAACCCATGACCTACCCAAACGCAGTGCCAAGTCTTACCGTTAGGCCATGAGATGCAACATAAATGGTAACCAAAAGAAAGTTTATGTTAAAGTCAGGAATCCGCCAATTAACAGTCAGGCGCGCAATCCAAGGTAGACCAATCTCCCATGTGACCACGTAAATACAGTTAGATCCAGCATTCATAGCTAAAATGGTGGGAGTTTTGGCGGTGGTGCCAATTTTGTTGGTCTGGCCATTTTGGCGGACTTAACTGATAGCTAACTAAAGTTAACTGAAGTTAAATCAGGGGAAACTGGTAGTTGGAGTAAATGTGCCATAACTTTGGCTAGGAAAGGCCTTTTTGGATGAATTTTTTATTTTATTTTGGGTCTCTTCAACATTCTAAATCCATTGGCATAGGTTTCACAGGCAACAGAGGACGTTTGCAAGTGATATTGCTTCAAGGAAGTTCGAGGAGCCACCAGAGCCATATCAGTTTGGGAGCTGCATTGGGATGTATGCAACCATTGAATGTGAAATGAAGATCATTTCTGACTGTATTATGTGCCTTGAGTCCATTTCTACAGCTCAATTCACCTGTTTAGGCTTTCCTTTCACTGTTTAGCTTCAGGGAAGCTTTCAAGGCCACCAAGGCCATTCTAGTGCTTGAGATATTTGGGGGTTGTATTCATCTATTTTTTGTGATTCAAAAGCCTACTTACGTTGTCTTCGACCTTCTGAGTCTATTGGCAGAGTTTCAGAACCATTCGAGGTCATCTTCACCTCAAATTTCTTCATAGAAGTTTAAAGGGCCACTAGGGCAATTAGGAGAAAGTATTGTTTAGGGTACAATTTCACTATTTAGTGCTTAGGGAAGAGCATTCATAGCTATTTCATACCTTTTGAATCTGTTTAGGTGATATCATAGCATGATTTTGCTGTTTATATGCTCTAGGAAAAGTTATATAAACTATAGACATAGTCTGAAGCAAGCCAGGAAGCCTTCAAACCGCTATTGTTATACAATTGCGTAGTAGTGTTAGATGATCCAAAAATACAATCTTATCATAGGTTATAAAATTAGAATAAAATAATTATTAATTTAAGATATTAAATTAATAATTATTATTCTAGAATGTTTAATTATTTAGAATTAGTATATTGTTGTAACTAGATATGACTCTCCAAATGTGTCGTATCTTAGGCTCTATTTTAGGAGATTTGTTAGCTAGTTGGTTTGAATAGCATTTATTGTAAACGGACACTTGTTTTTTAATAAGTGATCCATAATTAGAGGAAGTTAGAACATGGAGCTTATAAATAGCTCATTGCAAGAGTGTTTGGATGTTCGGGTGTAAACTCTTCCAAAATCAAGTTATGTAATTATTTTTTTCTAATTAATAAAATTATGTGTTTGAGGACACTTCTGCAATTATTGTGGTATCAGAGCTCCAGTAATGCTACAGTTGATTTGAGGAGGAGATTCAAGCTCTACAAGTTTTTGGAAAACTCAAAAGAGAATAAATTTTATTATTTTATTGATTTTAGATTTTTAAATCTTGTGAATTATTATCAAAATTGTTGTCTTGAATTTGTATTATTGTGGAGCTTCCATTTAATTGTGATGTGTCAAATCAATGTTATGTAAGCATTAGTAATCTAGACACATTAAGATCATTTCCCAATCACCAAATTCCATTGAATTGTTTGTGCTGAAAACTGCGTTGAAGCTACATAGAGCTCATTGTCAATGTGGTGAAAACTACGTTGAAGCTACATAGAGCTTGCTGTCAATAGAATTCCAACTATGGGTGAGAGCTCTGGAACAATCAAAAAATGGTTGGTGGGTATTGATGCATAGAACATTGAGACCGAAACATAGTTAAAATGTTGTTGCCATGTATGATGAAGGAAACAAATTCATGAAATTATAGCTAAATTGGAGGTTTGCAATCAAATTATGAATGTACGTAGACATAGTTACAATGCAAATTAGACAAAGGAAAGCGTTGATTTGTAAGTGTAGTGTTGTTTGACTGATCAGCGTGGACAAATTCGGGAGGATCTGTGCCTTCTTCCTTAAATTTGAAAGTGTTCCCTTGTATCGTTTCAGTCTTATCTACCAGCAACTCTAATCTGTCTCCAAGTCTAAACAGTATTGAAGCAGCCTCCAAGTCTGAATGCTTTCCAAATTTCTGAATGCATCGTTGTTTTTTGTGTACAATAACTGTCATCTTAAATTAAATTACGTCTATAGGCTTCTTCAGTGCAATTTCCAGCCTGCCAGCCAGCGAAGCCATCATTGCCAGCCAGCCAATATTGCCAGCCTGCCTTCTTTGACAATTTACCAGTTTTCCAGTTTCCAGCAGAATAAAAATGTTCTTCATTTTATTTATTTTCGAGCAAGACTGAGATATGGCCAGTTTTAGTTTTCACACAGATAGACATACACAAGCGATTTTGTAAATGGTGCAAAAATTTCATTGAATTATATTTCTCAGTCCATTGACACGATGTGCGCTCTATGAATGGTTTAAAGTGTGCCTTTCAAAAGGTAGATTGAAATTCACTTTGTTAAATAGGGATTTGATGAAATTCTTTTAAATGGGATTTAAAAGAAATTAAAGTTAATGAAGTGATAAGGTGGATTTTTTTTAATGGAGTGATAAGGTGTAATTATATTTTGAAATTTTGTATTTTAGTGGAGAAAAAAGGTGTGATTAAAATTTGTAATTTTTGGAGTGATAAGGAGTTTTTTTCTTTGTAATTTGTTTTTGGAAAGATAAGTGTGACATTGTAACTCAAAGTAATTTTACTTTGGGGGGGTGGGTGGGGGAGGTAACTTTTTTTTACCAAGTTTTGCAAGAGCATCATTGTAAAAGTAAAATTTTGAAAGTTACCTTGTAATTGAGAAATTGACTAGAGCCAAGTGCAAAGCTCAGTCATTTTTCTCCTGCTTCAATGACTATACGAGGGTCAAGGCCAAGCCCCGATATATCATGTTTTTTGTGTGGTGTGTTTTGTTCTCCATCTTGTCATTTATGTTCTGATTCTTGGTGCGAAGCTTCAACACTACAATGTCTAAGTTGATTAATTTGTTTTCTGATTCCGACAAACTTGAAGGCACAAAATCTTATAAAACATGGCACCGTCTCATCAAAAGCACTCTCATTTACAATGAATTATGGTAGGGTATATGTGATGGAGATATTAAGCCGAATAAACCCACAGATGTAGCTGCACTAGAAAAATGGGAAGTTAAGAATGCCAAAGCCTTAGCTCTTATTAAATCTTCTATGAATGATGAAATGTATATCCATATAGAAAATGCTACAGATGCATGGTCTGCTTTGAAAACTTTTAAAGACCTCTTTGATACTCAGCCTGAATCAAAGAAAGTTGATCTACAATTAAAATTGTTACAACAAAAATTGACTGAAGGAGGTGATGTACTTGAATATATCTCAAGACTTAATCATATTAGGCACGAACTCATTAGTGCCAGTTTTCCAGCAATTGATGATAGCTTTATGGTAAAAATTGTAATTGCTGGACTTCCTTCTTCCTACACACATTTTTTGGAGACTCTACAATTAACTGGGAAATTAGAGAAACTAAAGTTTGATGAGCTTTGCGAAATGTTGACCCAACATGATAAAACCTTTGGGAAGAAGAAGAAAGTTGGTGAAGATGTATTTTTCACAGAGGCCAACACTAGTAAATCATCAGCAGATAGTTCTTGAGGCAGAGGTAGAGGGAATCAGAATCAAGAAGCACATAATGTACAAAGTTGAGGTCAAAGCCAGAGTAAAGGAAACAACTTTAATAGAGGCAACAGTTCAGGAAGGAATAATTTTCAAGGTAGAGGAAACAACCAAGGAAGAGGCATTTTTCAAGGATAAGGAAATAATAATCAAGGTAGAGGACAATCACAACATAGAAGTCAAAGCAGAGGAAGAGGACAATCTTCACGAAGAGGACAATCTTCAGGAAGAGGAAGAGACTTAACTCAAATTGTGTGTAGAAGATGTAACAAATTTGGCCATTATGCTAAAGATTGTTGAACATCTCTTAATAAAATTCCCAAGTTTCAGCAGCACTCAGCGTAATTTGCAAATGATCAAGATGACAATAACTCAGAATATGTTTTTACTTCCTCGCAGCATCATAATTTTTATCGCATCTTAGAAGTGATATGAAGATGCCTGGATCTTGGATTCAGGGGAAACTCAGCACATGACTTGTCGACGTGATTTTTTTTGGAATTTTCAAGATTGCCAACTTAATTCCATTTTTCTTGATGATGATACAAAACATACTCCTTATGGAAAAGGAGCAGTTAAAGCTTTTCTCCCTAGCATTGGAGAAAAAATGATTTCCAATGTATGGTATGTACCAACTTTTAGGAAAACTTTGTGTCATGCGGAAAGAGTTAATCTTGCGGACAAAACCAACCTCCCTAGAAGCCTAAGACTTTCTAGTGACAAACAAGACAATTAAGAGCAATCCTTCTCTAAACATGCATTTACCATACAAGAAATCAAGTGTTTTATATCCTACCTGTAGTCCAACGTTGTTGTAGTAGTCCAGCCTCGTCGATCTGGATGAGCCCCTCCTTCACTTCGAAACCTGCATTCACTAACAATTAAACGATTACATAGCACCTGAATATCTCATAAAATAAAACATATTCAACATACAGACCAAGGAGTATATGAAACAACTCATTAATAACAAATCATTGAGAAGAATGGACTTATTTGTATTAATAGGAAACAAAAGAAACCATTACAACCTGAGCCTTGGTGTTGTGCAAGTTCCTCCCAGGGTCCAGCAAGAGTTTTCCTTTACTTTGATAAGCTCACCCACTTCCAAATGAAACAAGAAAGGATGGAAATCTCTCCTCACAAGCTTCTACAAGGAAGTCCTAATTCCAGCAGCATCCACCCTTTGGAATATTCAGCTTTCAACCTCCCTCCTCTGGCCCAATGCCTGTATTTATAATGTTCTAGAGGAAGTTAATCAGGTCCAACATCAATGGGATAAGCCCCTCTTTGGATGGGGTGGCTCCCCTCTTGATGGGATAAGTTCCTCTTTCATAGGGATACATGAACCATCTGGAGGCGCTCAATACACGTCGAACAAGCTTCTAGAATGCTCTAGAAATGACCACAAGTAACGTTTTTAAGATGAAACTCGCGCCTTTTGACCTTTACAGGGGTACGCACCCATCCTTTGGCTTACATAGCGTACAAGTACGCAGGCACAGTGTGTTTGGAGTGCGTACACGCAGGCAAGGTAGAGAGAACTGCGTACCCAGAGATAAACATGTTTTTAAGTGACTTTCTCTCTTTTTGAAGTTTGACATGAAGAGCAGAGGTATGAGGCTTGACAAGGAGGATAATATGACTATTGATGGAGCCATATTAACTTCAGATAGTCATGGTGACAAATTTCAGTGTAATAGATTGCCCCCTAAAGTACGAAGCCTGTAATAGATAAGGGTGTTATATCATATAGGAAGGGTGAAGTACTTTATCATTTCAAGGGATTATCTCATGGAGAGCCCAGTAGAACCTGCAATTTTCAACACAAAATACATGTATAAGATTAAATCATCGCTAAGGTAGGCATTCCCATACTCAGAAAACTTTAACTAACAGACTAACTACTACTCTGATACAAGAATGATTTCATAATACATCATAATCATAGAATCGTGTAGACACAGTATGGACGCATCCATCTGTTTATAATTGGTCTACAATATAATGAATACAAAACCCCTCGTAGCCTGGATGGTGGAAACTAGATCCAGGGTCTTCATCTCTACTTCCCGAATTGGTACGATTCTAGCCATGCGAATAAATAGTCGATGTCGAACATGGTAGAAACCACTTGATTACCAGTCGATGATGTAAACCATTAACAAGTGTGAGAGAAACCACCAGTAATGTCAATGGTTCTCAAAGTACCCAGCACAATCCATGAGATGTGAATGAATGAGTCGATGTCGAACATTTCATGGAATCCTTCGATCGCAAGTCAAATGATGAAAACTGGCGTCGAAGGCGAGAAACCTGCCATTGATGCATGCAAACTCCAAGGTACTGACGATTTCTAAGTCCACTTTCTAGATAATGTGTGTCGATAGAAAGCGACCCGTCGCAGGCAAGCCCAAAACATGAAATCATAGTTCAAGTTGAAGAAATGTTGCTGTAAGGACTGACTCAAGGATGATAAAATGGATGATAGGTATTTTGCAGTTGAATGTTTTGTTTACAGACCTCTTGAACACATAACGACACCATAGATGGCTTGGTGACAAATGACTCAAAGTTAATCCCCGGAACCTGGCTCAAGAATGTTAATGAGGTTTGATCAACTGTGAGGCAAAGGAACCCAGGTGAATGAAAAAGTGTCGTGTTCAAGAGTGGTAGTAAGGTTTTTTTTTAGACAAAAGGATAATAATTAGGCTCATTCTTCTCTCTTTTCCCCCACCATTTCTGGCAAGTACCTCTTTATTTTTTACAAGCTTGAGGAGGATAACATATGCTTGATTATAAGCTCATCCTTCGGATGAGTCCAACTTAGTTTTGATCGAACCCTAAGAAGGAGTGGTCC